>JACVVK020000762.1:0-22500 GCA_018292915.2 Batillaria attramentaria
ACCACTCGGTTGTGTTTGGAATTAACAGTCACTTCAGTGACATAGTACTCATACGTTGCGAAATGGTCTTGAATAAGACCACGCATTGGTCTCTGTTTGTTGCGTTTTGTGTAGGTGTGCGTGCGTGCGCGTGTGTGCGTGCGTGCGCGCGCGCGCGCGCGAGTGTGTGTGTGTGTGTGTGTGTGTGTGTGTGTGTGTGTGTGTGTGTGTGTGTTTGTGTGCGCATGCGTGCGTGCGTGCGTGCGTGCGTGCGTGCGTGCGTGTGTGTGTGCGTGTGTGTGTGTGTGTGTGTGTGTGTGTGTGTGTGTGAACTGATTTGTTCGATCGAGTGAATTCAAAGTTTTGTAATGCGCCAGGCTCTGCAATTTCCCTCAGTACCTCGACAGTCCCACAGACGCCAGACACGTGCTCTGCCTCAGAGACCTGCGCCGTTCGATCGTCTGGGTGGAACGATGACCCCCCCCCCCCCACCTCACCATGTTCGCTTGTCAGTGCTACCCATACGTCTTCGTGAACTCCACGTCGAGGACAGGGTCGCTATGGCTACATGTGCTCATACCCTTGTATCGATCGTACACTTTATTAGCAAAAGACAATCAGGAAAAAAGCAAAAAAAAAAAAAATCAAAAACACAACAACAACAAACAAACAAACACTAGAAAAATAAAACAACAAAAAACAACCCTGACAATAAACAAAAATGATTTTTAAAACTAACCAACTTTAAAGATGACAATAACAAATTAATAATAACAACAAACAACTGTTCACTTCAAAGGAAAACTTGCTTGGGAGGATGATGAATATTTCAGTCATGGGCTGCTTTGACTTCTGGCGTTTTGAACGTGATTTACATCGCTATTATGTTTCAAAAGAAAGCAGCTGAAGAAACAGTGAAACAATTGAAGAGAGAGAGAGAGAGAGAACTGCTGTTGCTGCTATTGACGACGACCATCAGGATGATGATGAAACTTTATTTCTCAACGGTAGACGGCTTGGCAGATTTCGTCAAACTTGCCATTGCTAAAACTTTTTTTTTTTTTTCCTGCCCCAACTCTTTTGCCAGCTCTAGTTGTGTTCGTCCCGGGTCATGGGTAGAATCCATGGAGCGCTCCAGGGCAATTTTTATTATGCATAATGATGGAGATGAGGATGATGGTAAGATGATGCTACGGAGGTCCTTGTGGTTTGCGACTACGGGAGAGGGGCCGCATTCAATGCTTCCTATCATAAATATCCCGGCGTTAACCAGACTCGGGAACTACGGCACCAGAGGTGACGACCGTGTAATCATCCACATCATAAGGGGAGCACCCTCAAAGTCACGCCCTTGGCTCCGAAGTGGGTGAATCTCGGCTGTGTGGCAACAGCCTCCCCACTGGGCCCATAGCACACCAGCTCTGGGTAGGAGCCGACCTAGGTAGGAAAAATCCCGCTTGCCTCGTTTGGGATTCGAACCCGCGTCTCCCAGTCCATGGTCCTAAGTGCTAACCACTACACTGCGGGGACCGGTGCCATTGCTAAACCTGCATACAGATCGAAGAAGATGAAAATCTCAGAAAGGGAGAGAGACAATGGAAGCATTGTGGCAAAGCCCTGACAACCGGGTCATGCAATATTTGTATGGAAATGCCAAGAACTTGATTCTGCGTCAGGCAAACTCTGTTTCGCTCAAGCGGGATCTGGTTATGGGATCCTAGTTGTGCCACTCATCAAATAACCTGCCCACGCGAGAAAGTTCCGAAGACGCCTTTTTTTTTTTTTTCTTTTTTTTTTTTTCTTTTTTTTACTTGCCCTTGGTGTTTTGTTTTTCGATAAGAGTTGCTTCCCTCGCCAAGAAAGTTCTCAGCAAGTTTTCTCCGAAACCACTCGAGCGTAGTGATAGCAACTGACCACTGTATTGAGCGTGTGTTGTGACGCAGTCACAAGAAAACGCCATGAATTTCACAGACATCGTTATAGATAATTTAAACGCACAGAGTATGTAACTGGCTTTGTCAAACAGTCAGGCCTACACAGATACCAATCAACGGTCTAAGAAAACCATTATTGATTGATTTATTAATTGATTTATGTTTATGAAGGGATAGCGAAATTTTGTCCAAAGCAGGGTAATTTACCAAGAATGTGCAGGTAGAGTGTCAAACACTGCAATCGCCTCTTAAGTTATTAGCCTTGACCGCAACGAAAGAAAATCGCACTACTTAGACCGTTTGTCGCCAGATTCGTATGTTTATCTCTTCCAGTTAGTAGGCTTTCACGAATACCTTAAAAACATTAACAGCAAATTCTTCAGCAGCAGCATCAGCAACGACGACGACGACAACAACAACAACACAACAGAACAAACCAAACAGCCAAGTAACCAACTAACCAACCCGCCAATCAAAACCACCACCACCATCACCTTCAAATAACAGCAACAACAACGGTAATAGCAACAACAACGACAATAGCAACAATAACAACAACAACAACAACAACAACAAATAACAGCAACGACAACAACAGGAATAGGAACAGGAACAGTAACAACAGCAACGGCAGCAACAGAAACAACAACAGCAACCAACCAATCAAGACCAACAGCAACCCCCCTCCCCCCTTCTCCCCCCCCCCCCCCAAAAAAAAAGCAAACAAACAATCAAACAAACAATCAAACACACACACACACACACAAAACAAAAATCCACCAAACTAACCAACGAACCCCCACCCCCACCACCACCACAACAACAACAACAACAACAACAACAACAACAACGACGACGACAACAAAAGCTTTAGCCGGAACCCTTATCCCCAAAACAACACACCTTTCCTAGCTTATTGTCGCAGGGTCCCGTCACTTTCTGCAAAGATCGCCACCAAAATAGAATAAGAACACGAAGCCAAAAGAAGGGGCTGCATGGCGGCATTAGCGGAAACCGCTTCAGTGAGTGTTATGAAGCTTTGACGCACGTCTATTGATCTTTGGCTCCTTTGAATCATGTTCACGATCTGCCTCCAGACGCCATACATACAGTGAGTGACGCACGAGATGGCCAGAGGTTGAAAAATTCATAAACGTCCCACAGACCGTGCCTTCCGATACTGTGTGTCTGTGTACTCTGGCGTCTTTATAGCGAATCTTTATGGGCAGCTGAAGATGTTTACGAAAGCTTTGGGGATAGTTTCTGAAACTGAGATGCTTTTCGTGTGTGACTGATCCGTATTGTTTTGCTTGATTGTTCCATTAAATGGTTGATTGATTGATTGATTGATTGATTGATTGATTGATTGATTGATTGGCGTATCAGACCCTCCCCCCCCCCCCAAAAAAAAGTGCACAGTTGGGACGGTAGACAAATAAAAGAAAGAAGTGTCACAAAACAATTTTAAAGTTTAAGTTCGTCTTAGACATTTAAGACTTCATGTTCACCTTACCATGAAATGAACAGATTTGACTGGCGTATCAGATGTTCCCTCCAAAGAAAAAAAAAAAAAAAAAAACAACAACAACAGTTGGGACGGTACACAAGTTAAAGAAAATTTGTCACTAAACAGTTTTAAAGTTTAGATTCGTCTTAGACACTGAAGACTTCATGTTCACCTTACCATGAAATGAACAGATTTGACTGGATTGTCAAATCCCCCCCCCCCCCCAAAAAAAAAAAAAAAAAAATCAAGAAAAATTTACACATTTGGGACGGTAGACAAATTAAAGAAAGAATTGTCACAAAACAGTTTTTAAAGTTTAGTTTCCCCTTAGACATTGTAGACTTCATGTCAACCTTCCCGTGAAATGAACAGATTCGACTGACGTTTCAGACCCCCCCCCCCATCCCCCCCCCCCAAAAAAAAAAAATTCAAACACGTACACAGTTGGGACGGTACACAAATTAAAAGAAGGATTTGTCACAAAACAGTTTTTAAAGTTTATATTCGTCTTAGACATTGCATGTCCAGCTTGCCATGAAATGAACAGACTTCTTTTCCAGTTAGAAACACTCTTCAAAACGTAACCGTTTGTCATTCTCTTCAAAAACCTTGGCCGGCAATGCAAAAATCTAATCGCATTCACTGTATACTCAAGTCTTCCTCTAGCAAAACAAAAGTACGATCTTCCTCACGTAACCATAAAGAGATCCGATCTTTATTGCATCCCTCTTAACCGCTGATGATCAAAGATCCCGGGGGAAATAACCAATACAAATTACCACTTTACCAGACACGAACTCAGTGCCGTCTGGCATTATCACAATGTCGTATTTGAATACTAACCCGGCTCTGGGGAGTCTGTGTGTTGGCACGGATTGTGAAGTTCTATAGACCTCTCCTGAGATCTCGTCTTTTCCCCTCCTTTTTTTTTTTTTTTTTTTGTAAAGCCAGTCGGAGAGTAGATCGGCCTCTTCTGCGGGTCAAAGGCCCCACAAGTATTGCACAGCAGCAAAGAAACCAGTTGTTCATTTCATTGATACAAACTTTCTCAATGTAGCTCATAAATGTTGTAGACACTTTTTATTGTCGATTTCTTAACATTTCTTAAAACTTCTTAAAATCCAGGTCAGAAGGTGGAGCTCCCTGTTTTTCGCGGGTCAATGACCTCACAAGCTTTACACAGCAGCAAAGACGGTTGTGCATTTCGCGCATACAAGCTATCACAAAGTAGTGTGTAATGTTGTATACACTTTTCGTCCATCATTTTTAAGTTTATTAGCCAATCAGAAAGTGAATCAACCTCTTCCGCAAGTCAAAGGCCTCATAAGCTACCCGTCAGCTTATTTCGACAATAAAAAGTTCTTACAATGTAGTGTGTGATGTGGTAGACACCTTTCATCGTTTTTTTTTTTTTTTTTTTTTTTTAAAGCCAGTCAGAAAGTATTTCAGCTTCTTCTGCGATGCAAAGGCCCAACAATCATTGACAAAGCAGCAAACAACAACAACAACAAATAAACAGAAAAGAAACAACAACAAACACCAGTCGCTCATTTCGTTGATAGGAGAACAGGCCATCTTACATAGTCTGTGACCTTCGATGCTCTTGTCGTGAGTTCAAATCCCAGCTGGGGCCAAATGTTGTGCTGGCCTTTTTCTCGTTGCCCCGTCTTTGATATCACCCTTACATTGCGGAAAATGACGTTAAGCTCCCGCCCAAACACCCACCCCACCCATCCTACACAGTCTGTGTTGTGGACACTAAATCCAAAACGCCTACCGTTTAACAAACTGCCATATAATGGAAGAAGAGGAAGATCGACACCGCTTGTGAGCCATGGCAACTGTTACTAAGTGGCTGCTGGAAAGGCTCGGTTGCGTACGGTTACACGACCGCCAGTCAGCATGTTGTCGTACTCGGCTGATTGCTGGCGGGCAGGGGTTTTTTCCGCACATGCAGCCTGCGGCGTTGCAAGGTTTAGGCAGTGATTGGTCAGTTGGCTGTACAGGCTGCCTGCGGCTAGCTGGCTGCCAGGAAAAATAGAACGGCTTTCTATTGCCGCGCCGGCACCGGCAAGGGGGATATGCCAGCTGGCCGCCAGCGATTTAATTGGGCTTTCCAGCGTTTCCAGCCCTGCAAGTGCCGATCCTGGCAACGTGTAGCAGCGGCCCTTAGCCTCAAACGCAAGCGTTTGAGAATGAGGATATGTATAGGCAAGGATTCATGACAGACGCGGAGATGTCTGCTTCAAGATAAGCTTTTGCTCTGGAGCGTAAGTGTGCGGTCTGAGTATTACACCTGACAAGTTCCGAATCGCAAACTTAATAAGAAACGCACTAGAGAAAAGTAACAAAGTAACACATTCTGGGATATGTTTAGGATTTCTTATTGATATTCACAGGGTACATGTTTTGTTGTTGTTGTTGTTGTTCTTCTTCTTCTTCTTGTTTCTAGATGCCACTCTGTTCTATATGTTGATTTTTATTGTATTATTTTTTTTATAAACAAGCAATACCACACTACAATACCCCCCCCCCCTTTACTCCCTACCACCACCCCCCTTGCACCCTAGATACTGACTAGGAGGTCCCCCTAGAAGTTCAATTTTCAGAAAATGTCCTTTTCCATTAACTGCGCAGGTCAGTTCTTCTGAGAGAGAGAAAGAGAGAGAGAGGGGGGGGGGGGGGGGGAAGGGAGGGAGATCAATATCTCACCGAAAGTTTGATGAATACCTGTATAGAACCTGATCCACAAGCACTGCCGCTGATGAGAAAAGACAAAAAGATAGCCAGAGGCAGAGTGCAGACAGCGGAAGTAGATTCAGAATAGAAGAACACCGTCTGCCAATACTTGACATGTAAGTCCGCAGCGCTGCGATCCGTACTCGATTGTTCGCGTGGCGAGCGCAGCATTGCGCCAACGGCAGTTGCACTTGTTACGCCGGTCGGACGCTGGACAGATTTGTGTGTGTGTGTGTGTGTGTGTGTGTGTGTGTGTGTTTGCCGGATAGGATGGTTGGGGTGTTGGCGAGTGGTGGGGGTGTTGGGCGGGAGGAGGCGGGAGGGGAGGGGGTGGGGAGGATTTGCGGGTGGTGGTTAGGTCCGTTTCAACGTTATCAAAGACAGGGATAACTAGAGTAAAGCCAGTACAAGTTTTGGCTCGTACCCGAGATTCGAACTCTCGACCTGAGTATCCAAAGTCCAAAACTGTACTCCCTTCTTGATATCACTAATACGGGGGAAAAGGACGTTAACCCCCCCCCCTTTTTTTTTTTAATTCTTTCTCACAGATGGTTCTGAGCTCTTTCGGTAGTGTATGACATCACACCACCTAGACACCTGCACAGTAACAGCATCTCAAATACTGGCGCTGAGCCAACAGAAGGGTACACGTGACGCGGAGAGGCTCGCGGCACGGCGGACAAAACACTGAAAAAAAGAGAATTTGAATTTTCTCTTGAATTTTCCGGGGAGCCCGTAGACACTAAATGTCTCGCATTCAGAGCTCTACTAATTTGTATCATTAACACTATTTCAAGCGTACAGGCGCTCTCAGGTGTAAACATTGGAATACCGCGCTTAAAAACCCCAAAGCAGCCGACCGACCAAGACGTACCAATAATGTTAATAAAATACCTGAAGTTGCAAATGTGGTGTCACTCAACGAATCCGCCTCTTTTTTCTTCTTCTTTTTTTTTTTTTTTTTTGCGTTATGACCATAAATCTGTCAAAAACACGAGGGGTTGCAGAAGTATATGGAGCGTGCACAGATTCGCGCACCCGCGGCCGCCTTTGTGCTTGTGCAACGGAGCCAATCGAGTACCGCCACTCATGTTCAGCGGAGCGTGACGCGGTGCACGGGCTGCTGAGGTTGAGCCAATCAACGTGATGGCAACTTCAGAGACAAACCGACGAGGCTTCCGTGTCTCAAGACTTCATGTTTGGCTGCAACGACTTTCCAATCAAGTCGGGTTCCTTAAGAACAAAGAGAGAGAGAGAGAGAGGGGGGGGGGATCTTTACCGATCTGCTATTCTTTTGATAACCAGGGTGAAAACGACAGCAAACAGACACAACACAGGGAAAATCTCGTTGAACTCCTGGGTGCATTTTTTTTTCAGAGCGTAGGAGTGGGGGTGGGGTGGGGGAAGACAGGAGGAGTGGGTGGACGGTGAGGCCGGGGAGAGGGGAGCAAGGGGTCTACACACAAAAATTCAGAAAAATGTGTGTGTGTATGTGTGTGTGCGAGCGCGCGCGCGCGTGTGTGTGTGTGTGTGTGTGTGTGTGTGTACGTGCACGTGTGTCTGTGTGCGTGTGTGTGCGCGTGCGCTTCTATCTGCTGTGTGTGTGTGTGTGTGTGTGTGTGTGTGTGTGTGTGTGTGTGTGTGTGTGTGTGTGTACGTGCACGTGTGTCTGTGTGCGTGTGTGTGCGCGTGCGCTTCTATCTGCTCTGTGTGTGTGTGTGTGTGTGTGTGTGTGTGGGTGGGTGTGTGTGTACGTGCACGTGTGTCTGTGTGCGTGTGTGTGCGCGTGCGCTTCTATCTACTCTGTGTGTGTGTGTGTGTGTGTGTGTGTGTGTGTGTGTGTGTGTGTGTGTGCGCGCGCCCATACGTGCGTCTTATCTGTCTGTCTGTGTGAGTGCGTTTCTGGGGTAAGTGGATGGGCGATACGAGTGATCCAGTTTTCTCAATTTTCTGACCCATAAGTCAGCTGGTGCCTGGGGAGTGGCGACGGAACAAGGCTGATTAACGCCGCCAATATGAAGCTGCCAGTCAAACCCAGTGTCCTTCCTGACCGACCCTCCAGTTGGCCCGGCACAGAAGAACTGTCGAGATCCGCCACGATTGGGCATCATTGTTTGTGACACTCGCAATTGGACGTAACGCTCTGTCTGTGTCTGTGTATCTGTCTGCCTGACTGTCTGTCTGTGTTTGTGTCTGTGTATGATCTGTGTGTGTGTGTGTGTGTGTGTGTGTGTGTGTGTGTGTGTGTGTGTGTGTGTGTGTGTGTGTGTGTCTCTCTCTCTCTCTCTCTCTCTCTCATCAGTCTGTGTCTCTTTCCATGTCTGTCTGTCTTTGTATTTATCTCTTTCAGTGATCCGCATCTGTCTTTGTCCGAGTGTGCCTATGTCTGTCTGCCTGCCTGCCCTTCAGTCTGTCTGTCCGTCTATGTCTGTGACTGCGACTCTCTGTCTGTCTGTCTCAGTGTCTGCCTGTCTCAACAGTTTAAATCGTGAGCTCATCGCCCAAAATATATTACATTGAAAAAGAAAACAACAACAACAATAAAAGAACTTGTGTCTGTTTTGTAAAATCATCAGTTCTTTTTGCAGCCAGTCCTGGTTTTGACAGCCGCATCTCAGGGGTTCATCCTCAGCCAATAACTCCGACTCGGGTATCTTTCAAACAGCACCATTCAGAGCGGGAGGCAACATAGCGAAGACATGCTTCCAAATTTGACAGTTTACGGAGAAAAATAGAGAAAGAGATTGAGGTCCATTATCAGCTTGCAGAAACCTCTGGGTCGATCGCTGAGAAATTGACAGACCTGACCCAGCGAAGCTCTAACTTGACACCAGTAAAAGATTCTGCATCACACATCCGCCCGTCTGTGCTTGCTTTGCAAAGGCTTCTCATCAAATCCAAGATCCAATAGATTTTTTTTTCAATCCTATTCGCTGCTGGTTTCATCTCCGGCGAAACATTGAAGTCGTAAAAACGCATGCGCTGACTCCCACACGGAAAGCATACAATGGAGATTATCGCCTGCGCAGAATCGACCCTGCTGCGCAATGTCATCTTGCGCAGATCATTGACATACAGATACGGGCACTGGGTAGGTACGTATGCATACGTATTGCTGTCGTTGGAATGGTCAGGGTCATATCGTCAGCAAGCGGATTTTGGTCTAGTGGTTAAGGAATCCGGTCTGCGATTCCCGAGCAACATGGTTCAGATCCACTGGCTTGAAGCATATCTAATTACTTTTATGGAATTCTTTTCTTCTTCACAAAATGAATGGAAACCAAGTTCAAATCGCGCATGCATTCAAGGAAAAAAACAAAAGAAAAAAATAGTGATGCTGCACTCACTCATGTCGTAACCACCCCCCCCCCCCCCCCCCCCCGCCGCTTAATTAGCGGAACCGAATACTTAGTGGGTCTGGCTAATACGTCTATACAAAATGACACATACTTTGAGGTATTATTATTATTATATTATTATTATCATTATTTTCCTCTTCGTCTTCTCTTGCTTCTTTCTGATGTTGTTGACGACAACGATAATGATGATTGTGATGACGATGATCAGTGACTGTTGTTCCTGTTGGTGTTGCATGCTGATGCTGTTGATGATGAGGATGATAAGAATGGGTAGGACCTGGCTTACAGTGGTGGTGTCACCATGTCCCATAGCATCCCTGCATCCTTGGGCAACATCAGTCGTCTTTTCTTGAACTGAAGCCTGTCCCACGTGTCATGGCTTCGGCGGACGAGTAGCTTGCCCCTGTCTGGACCTCGCCGCCTGGCGGGCTGCCTCGCCGACACTAAAACTTTCAGGCTGAATTGACGACTCGTGGGGAAAGGTCAGAACTACAACATGACATGGATACATTGTGATAGTTCGTTTGTTGTTTTTTGTGGTGTGTGTGTGTGTGTGTGTGTGTGTGTGTGTGTGTGTGTGTGTGTGTGTGTGTGTGTGTGTGTGTTGTGGTGCGTGCGTGCGTGCGTGTGTGTGGTGTGGTGTGGTGTGGTGTGGTGTGGTGTGTGCGCGCGCGTGCGTGCGTGCGTGCGGTGCGTGCGGTGCGGTGCGGTGCGGTGCGGTGCGTGCGTGCGTGCGTGCGTTGTGGTGTGGTGTGGTGTGGTGTGGTGTGGTGTGGTGTGGTGTGGTGTGTGGTGTGGTGTGGTGTGGTGTGCGTGCGTGCGTGCGTGCGTGCGTGTGTGTGTGTAAAATATCGAAACTTCTTCTGTCCCATTGACCGTAACAAGCCGAAGAAATAGTGGGAGGGGGGTTTGGGGGGTTGGGGGTGGGAGGGGGTTTGGGGGTTTTAGTAGGGAGTTCAGTTTCCATGCACCACCCACCTCTCTGGGCAGCGTACCTTCATGTTAGGTGTGTGACTACACAAGACTTTCCTCTGTGTGTGTGTGTGTGTGTGTGTGTGTGTGTGTGTGTGTGTGTGTAATATCGAAATTCCTTCTGTCCCATTACCGTAACAAGCCGAAGAAATAGTGGGAGGGGGTTTGGGGGGTTGGGGGTGGGATGGGGTTTGGGGGTTTTAGTAGGGAGTTCAGTCTCCATGCACCACCCACCTCTCTGGGCAGCGTACCTTCATGTTAGGTGTGTGACTACACAAGACTTTCCTGTGTGTGTGTGTGTGTGTGTGTGTGTGTGTGTGTGTGTGTGTGTGTGTGTGTGTGTGTGTGTGTGTGTGTGTGTGTGTGTGTGTGTGTGTGCGAAATTAGATTTACTTGTGTGCGTGACTGAAGCTTCTGTTAGTGCGAGTTTTATTCGTTATTATTATGTCTTATTATTATATTTGTATGATGGCCTATACTTTCCCTTCGTTGTGTCAATTTTTACTGATAAGGGACCGGTGCTGGCAAACATCAAAACTAAACATCGTAAACATCGTTTACCGAATTTTCCTCCGATATCTTGAATTCTGTCTTGTCAGTGAAGAAGTGGTTCAAGGGTGTTTCCAGTTTTCAGTGCACCAGACTGGAGTTTTCCCACCGCATGATGTAAGCATGTAAGCGGCATGTGCTTAAAGAGGCTAACATTATTATGCTTGCAGATCGTCCCGAGCTGTTTTCGTGGTGTCTATCATCACACCACTTAGACGCCTGGGCCCGTATGTAGAACTCGAGGTTAATTTAACCCACGGCTACAAGCCTAACCCAGACTAGGGCAAAAGAAACCCCTAAACAAAATTAAATTAAAAAAAGGAAGCGAACAAAGAAAGACAAAAATCCTTCTATAACAGCATAGGTACTTTGCTGGAATGGACCCGCTTTCTGATTTAAAACAACAAACAAAAAAAAACCCAGAAAATTTAACTCTAGAGCTAGTTTACATCGAGGTTAGACTCTAATTCGGGGCTAAACTCCCTAACCCCGACTTTTACATGCGGGCAATGGACAGCGTGACAGCGTCTGTAGTGCTGGCACTGAGCCCAAACAAGCGTACTCGATGACGCGGCGACCACACTGAGCGTTCCAGTAATGTAACGTATAACAGTCGTGGAATTTGAAGGTTCGACAGCCCGCGCAAAGTGTAACGAACATTGTGTCGCATTAAGAGCTGTACTAATCGTCAAGAGTATTTCGAGGCGTGCAGGGCGCACTCACGAGCGAAACTGTTCCAAAACGTAAGTTGGTTCAACAAAGATGGAATTAATCCGTTTAACTCAAAACTCCTCGCTGATAGAAGCTTGCACCGAACTCTTCTGAACTCTCTCTCTCTCTCTCTCTCTCTCTCTCATAGGCACCATATATTTAGTGCTGAACTCAATATCAGAGGGTCCCGGATTCGATTTCCCACAGGACCAAAATGTGTACGTGCATTTTACCCCGTGCCCCCGTCTTTTTGATGTTTCATGACAGAAATGAAAGGAAACAAATTGAAGTGTAAGCTTTCACTTAAGTTCTGTAAGACGCCCCCCCCCCTCCTCAACCCCCCCCCCTCCTCAACCCCCCCCCCCCCCCTATAACCTCCAACCCATCATAAACTCACCCGTCGTCCACCTGTTCCCCACCACCCCCTCCCTACCACCACCCCTACCCTACCACCACCACTATCACCACCACTACTACTCAGAGTGCTAGGTTTTCTCTTCTTTTTGCCTCTTCTTCTCCCCCCCCCTCCCCACCCCCATCAAACGCTCATCCTTTCATGCACCTGCTTGATCGTTAAACCATGCAAGATATTAGCCGTCAAGTCCCGGCCGGCATCAGGTGTATTACCCATCAGGCGAAATCGTTGCGTAGCAGGTAATTTTCACAAATTCACATCGTGCCGTTCCGCAGACTCTTAATTCTCTCCCTCACTCGTCAATGTTTGCGGACGAAATGCAGCATGTATATAAGATAATAAGATAAGATAAGAGTATTGAACCCTCGTGGGGAAATTACATATCTGCTCAAAGGTACAGTGACAATACAATACATCAAAATTTCTGCGCGCGCGCACACACACACACACACACACACACACACACACACACACACACACACACACTACCTTCACCTCTCCCCACCTCTCTCCTCGCCTGCACCCTCCCTCCCCCTCCCCCCGGGCTTCCAGACCCCTCCCTCCCATCCATCCCGGATTCCCCCCATGCTTACCTCGATCCAGCTTGCGCTTGAAGAAGAAAACAGAAACCCAGAACACGCGCGCACGCGCGCGCGCACACACACACACACACACACACACACACACACACACACACACACACACCTTGCCCGCTTCTTCACCCCTCATTCAGATATACTGCAAAACAGGTGTACATGCAAAGCGGACAAACCACAACAGGCTGTAATGAGTGTACATCACAATTGTCTGCTCATACTGGATGAATAAATACTAATGCAGACATGCAACGGGAAACCACGAGCCACAGTGTGCGTAAAATTATAAGTTAACTAAGTAAAACAAACTATTCCGATGAGAACTATATGTACAGAACTATACATTATACATGTGTGGCTTTATCGGCTGCATTGAAGTTGGGAGAAATCCGTTCAGTCCTAGCCACATGTAGCTCACCGACTGCACAGTAATAGCGTGCGTACGACTGAGCGTATCGACTGAGCTGTGAAATTCAGTCGCCGGACCAGCAAAGTTTTCAGTCAGTCTCCCCTGCACTGCTGCGCCGTACGGGCGCTGAATTCCCTGTCTAGGAATCGAACACCGTCGGCTGCCTCTCTCAGACACGACGGACAAGCCAGACTCGGAGGCTGGTTGAGACAGCGTGAAAGCGAGAGCGAGAGCTAGAGAGAGAGAGAGACTAGAGACAGAGACAGAGTGTTGGAGGAGAGGAGAGCTGGGTGGTTGGTTGGTTGTTCGCTGTGGATTCCTCCCTCGTCGGTGGCTGTGAGTCCCATCTCCTGTGCTTTGCCTGCCAGTTACCGGTGGGCGGTGTACAGATGAGGTAGGCTGGGAGACCTGTACAGCCGCGGCAGCAAGAGAGCAAATAGTACCAGAATCGGACAGTCAGTACGTGCCTCTGTGTCGCCGAGGGATGATGATGACCTGACCAAGGAGCTTCCACTGCTGCCTGTATGCAGTGACACCCAACCGAGGGATCAGCGCAAAAGATTAGCGCAAAGGATTAGCGCGTCAGTTTATCCACAGACCAACTTGACGCACGGATAACGCGTTATAACTGCCGGCGACCTGGTCGCGAAAGATTGACATGTGAAAACAAACAACAACAAACACGCAGTTTCAGTGCTTTAAAAATACTGGAAGGTGTCAGTTTTGCCAGCTACATTCACAAGCCACGTGAATGTTCTTTGATGTGAGTCAGTGGGCACATCTGCAATCTTTCTGCTGGGAAAAGTTGCACCTGTGATAATAGTCGATGCCTCTGTGATCTTGATTTTGTTAAACAGACTATAAACTTGTTTTGGGAAGGAAAAAGAAAACTTTGGTCTAGCGTGTCTGTCATCTTTGACTGTGTCTCACATTACGCAATAAGACTTTTTTTTTTCTTGTGACTGTGACGAAAAGGTCTTCAAGTTCCTTACTGTGAACAGGACATTGTGAATCATATATTTTCCCGGTGAGTAAGATATGACTGTGTGCAGTGAATACTGCGCACGAAGTGAAGCTGGGTTTCTGTGATAGTTCTTGTCTTCAACACTTAGACGTGTGATCGGTGAACGTGACGTCACTCATCTCTTAACCATCGCACACAATTATGACGTATGACGCTCATGACGGAGTCTGTGGTCGAGATGACGTCACCATGTGGTCAGTGAAAATGCGATTCGATGTGTTTCGAAAGCGTCTCGAACATCTAAAACTTCTCTCATAAGGGGGTCAGTTCATATCTTTCATTTTATTCTATTTTATTTTATTTAGAGGTAGGTGGGGAGGGTGGGTGGGGTGGGTTTATTGTCCTTTTCCAGAGGTAGGTGGGGAGGTTGGTGGGAGGATAGGCAAGGGGGGGTAAAAAGTGTGACAGAACAAAACACTGGAGTTTTAGTGGCAATAACAAGTTCTGATTGATTGTAACGTAGATTAAAATCATGCAGCAGAAATACAAAATACTCACACCAAGGTCACTAGTAGAAGGGTTAGGTTACAAACCATCCACCTAGCTTTCCTCCAAAAAGAAAATTGCTCTGCCTGCCAAAAAAAAAAAAAAAAAAAAGGGTGCGGGGGGGGGGAGGATTTTGCAATTGTTTCATAAAATTATTGTACACCAATCAATGAAAACCAATCAGAGGAGTTAAAAGATCTGTGCGGTGAGTCACGTGTTGTTTTCGAGTCAAGGGGGGTGGCCGCAAATTTGATCCCAAACAAATCAATCGTAGTTATGGTTTCCTTTCAAAAGACTGTAAGGTTATCGTGAACACTGGGCTAGGGAATTGTATTCTCTCCCGGTATTGATTTGACATAAGAGCTAGACAGCTCAAATGTTTTCGTCTTCGGCCCACAAAAAAAAAAGAACCATACAGTAATAACGTAAAGCCAGAAATTGTCTCATTGAGTCAATATTTTCATTTGTTGGGGCAAAAAACTTGCGTTGGCTTTTTTTTTTTTTTAAATCTTGTTCATAAATCTGGCCATGCAAACAGGGAAGCAATTTCACAGGATCAGCTGTCAGGTGATATCCAGCGGGAGAACGGAGTTTGGATCTTCTAAAGCGGAAATCACCCTACACTGACGCGTGAGAGAGAAAGAGAGGGAGCGAGGAAATCCTGGAATTGAACTGACGATTTGAGGTTTTGGGAGAGGCTTTTTTTCCTTTGGGGCCTTGGCATCGCGATGCTGGATATGGCAAGGGCCAGAATGAGGTGAGACTGGTTTCCTCTGTCTCTGCCCGTCTCCGTCTCCGTCTGTCTGTCTCTTTGTCTCTTTGTCCCTGTGTTTCTTTGTCTCTTTATCTCTTTGTCTCTTTGTCTCTTTGTCTCTTTGTCCCTTTGTCTCTTTATCTCTTTGTTAGTCTTTCACTCTATGTCTGGCTGGCTGTGTCTGTGTCTGTGTCTGTCGGTCTGTCAGTGTGCCGGTCTCTGTCTCTGTCTCTCTCTCATTTGTTCGATGTTCGTCGATGCAAGTCGTTTTTAGTCGAATACAAAGCACAGCTTGTATGACAGGTACAGAAAGCCTTGGTCAGTCCTTGATTGATCGTCTGTTCGTCCATCGGTCAGTCAGTCAGTCATTCAGTCAGTCAGACAGTCTCTGTCACCGTCTGTCTGTCTGTCTGTCTGTCTGTCTGCCCGCCTGTCTCTGTCTCCGTCTCTGTCTGTCTGTCTGTCTGTCTGTCTCTCTCTCTCTCTCTCTCTCTCTCTCTCTCTCTCTCTCGTAAAATAAAGTTTCGTTCGTTCGTTCTCTCTCTCTCCCCTTCTATATGCGTGTGTGTGTGCGTGTGTGTGTGTGTGTGTGTGTGTGTGTGTGTGTGTGTGTGTGTGTGTGTGTGTGTGTGTGTGTGTGTGTGTGTGTGTGCGTGCGTGTGCGTGTGTGCGTGTGTGCGTGCGCGTGCGCACGCTCACGCTCGCACGTGCGTGTGTTCTCTAACCCTCCCACTCACAACCTGTACACTCCAAAGTACAATTTGCCACAAAATTAATGGTGCCATCTGACGAATGCGCCGGAAAAAAAACAACAACAACAACAACAACAACAAAAAACACTAAATTGCGCACGATGGTCAGAGTGACATTATACGACCATTTTCTGTAAGGTTAAACTGACATATCACACATAAATTTTACGCGAGTCATCCTTCAAAGTGCCGTTTTAAGAATGCACCTCATCTTTCACACGAGCGTGGTCCACCCACTCGGTCGGTGATATCGCTCATCACTCTATTTAAAGGCATCTTAGTTATATATCAGCGGTGTTACTCTTGGAGTTTTATGCGTATTCCGTGCTCTCGGCGAGTCCTCCAAACATAAACAGTTTTCCAATGATCGTGCCGTAACGTCATTAATACTGATGCAGAGTATCGGAATCAATAATTCAGCCTAACATTATTTGAAGGAAAAGGGCGTAAGTGCTTCTCAACTTACACGGTGCTCACGCCATTTTCTTTTCCTAGAGGACGGAAGCTGTCTTACGTCATATTACGTCATCATGCACGGGCTTCTGTTTGAGATTGGATGATAACCTGATAACCCAACGTGATTACCGTGTGCTTAAACGTCCGAGGCAAAATTGACTCATTCGATACCAGAAATAATGAACACATAAAATTTGTCTCGAAAACACTCATTGACATCGTTACGCCAGCCTCATTAAAAAAAAAAAAAAAAAAAATTGGGAGGGGGGGGGGGGGGTGGTACCAAAAAGATTTTTTGGTTGTCTCTGACATCATAGCAGTTAGGCGCCTGCACAGTGACAGCATCCCAAATGCTGGCGCCGAGCCGACAGAAGGGTACACAGTGACGCGGATAACACAAGGACTGAGCGAGAGTCTTATTGCGTCACGGTCACCCGCTGAGAAGGAGAATTTGAATTTTTGCCTGTAGACGGCACTGTCCCGCATTTTGAGCTCTACTAATATTTAAGATAGAGTAGTTCGCGGGTACAGGCGTAATCACAAGTGAAAGGGAAGGGTCGGTGGTCTAGTGGTTAAGAGACTTGTAACTGTCACCAATGCGAGAGGTCAGGGGTTCGAGTCCCACTCGGGGCAAAGAATATTTCTTTCTCGTATGTGGCACCACCATTCATTCGGGTCGATCGTCGCGGGTTCTCTCCGGGTACTCCGGCTTCCTCCCCCTCCACTTTGGAAATGTTCAGCCCACCAAATTTGAAAAATAAATGCAATTCTAACTTGCGAAATTTAAATAGCTGAGCTGACCCTTCGCACCACGTGATTGTAATGTGTTTATGTCCTGTGTGTGAGAGAATGCGTGTGATTCACGTGAGCGTGCGTGCTGGGTTCAGTTCGCGGCGCTTTGAGCCGATTCATGAAATTGGGTAACGCGCCTATACAATACTCATTATTATTATTATTATTAACTGTTCTAAAACATAAGTTTTGAAACGAGGCCAAAAACAATGTACACATTAATTTTGTCACCAAAAAGCACTCACTCACATGGTTACGTCATCATCAATAAAACGTCATTCTCCCGTTTCCTGTGGCGTGCGGGTTGATGCTATGCTAAACCCAGTTCAGGACCCTGCAACATGGCGGTATATATATATAAATATCACGCTCGCAATATACGTAACAACCGAAATGTCAATTTTCAAGCCGGTAACTTGAGTGCAGGCCGTTATATCTCTCTTCCCTTTTCATTTGCTCAGGGTCGATTGTATTTTTTTTTTCTCCCTTTTTTCTCTCTCTCTCTCCTACGGACGATGCAGAAGACTGAAGTAGGAAGCTGCTCTGAGAGTTTTACCTGAAATATCGACTTCAGACAGCGATTTCCCTTTCCGGTTCACTTGGCATTTCACTCATGTTATGTATAGCTCTTCCCGTCTCGGATTGTTTCCCCGTATAGATTTTACAATCAGCTCTCTGCGTCAGACGTCAGGCGGGTACGTCTTTGCAGCTTGCACTGACGGTTTTGTGTCTATGATGAGGCGAGTCGGTGGGCGGTTGGGGGTTGAGGGTTGGGGGTGGGGAGAAGGTCAGTAAGGGGTGTGTGTGTGTGTGTGTGTGTGTATTGGAGGGGGGGGGGGGTGGAGGGGCGCTGGGGATGGATGAAGATTGTGCCAAAGATAATGGTGTTTTTAATCAGTCTTATTTTGTGTGGTGGTGATGGAGGTTTAGTGTATGGAATCTATCTCTGCAAATCGAGTCTGTGTGGTACAGGTAACTCGCGCGCGCGCGCGCGCGCGCGCGTGTGTGTGTGTGTGTGTGTGTGTGTGTGTGTGTGTGTGTGTGTGTGTGTGTGTGTGTGTGTGTGTGTGTGTGTGTGATAGAGAGAGAGAGATCGAGATCATGATGATGATGAAACGTTTTTTATTCAGGATAGAGCATTTAGGCATTACTGCCTGTCTAACAAGCTGTCCTGCTATTCTACGTACACTAAAGGGTAAAAAGACAACATCAGAGAGAGAGAGAGAGAGAGAGAGAGAGAGAGAGAGAGAGAGAGAGAGAGAGATTACATTGGTATTTCCTTATAAGTAAAAGAAATCCAACTTTGGCAAAATAGTGTTTAGTAACATAATGCTTCCATACATACCTTAAGTTGAACGACCTCCACCAAAGGTCAAGGTCATAGGCATATTAAACTTCCAAAGGCCTATGTTTTGCAGACCATTTCCACTCTCGCATTATCCACAAATATCAGAAAGCCAAACCTGACGCATTGATAGTTTTGTTGGTATGAGGGTATTTTAGGTATGCCCTTTCAATAACCTTGCCCAAAGGTCAGCGGGACAAGCGGCATTGACAACGTCACGTCAGCAATGCTCACTGACGTCCGCTCGAATCGTATGCTATGCCCTGTTTACGTCTTGCACGGTCCTCTGCCAGTCTCTGGGAATTACTGTGAAGTTCAGGCCTGTCGACTTTTTAAATGGTATATTCCGAATCTGTTTCTTCTGTCTACCACTAATTCGTCTTTGCGATGTACTTCTGTCTTTGAGCATGCATGTAAAGTTTGCTGTGCCAACTGTCAAAAGAACAACAACAACAACAACAACGAAACAAACAAACAAATTCGTCTTTCCCCTGGCACAGGGCCGATTGCAAGATGGTCTTGAGGAGGGTAGGTGGGTGGGTTCTTGGGAGTTTAACGTCCTTTTCCATCACGTGTGGGTGACGAGAAAAAGGCCAACACAAATATTTGGCCCAAGCCGGGATTCGAATTCACGACCCGAGCATTAAAAGTCCAGTGCTGTAGTAGTAGTATCTTTATTACTGAAGGGATTCCAGCCCAGTAAGTGTACCATTCGGCTATCCCTATCCCCCCCCCCCCCCCCACACACACTTCCCCCCTCCCTCCCCCCCCCCCCCCCCTCTCGGGGGCCGGGACTTGCAAGATGGTCTTAAGGATCTTTTTATACATATACATACATACATACACACACACACACACATACATACATACATACATACATACATACATACATACATACATACATACTTGTCAACATGCTTACATGCATTTGTGCCTAAACTCTTGCGCGCACAGGCTGGAAGCTGCATGCATACTATCAAATGTTTACATGTACAGAGGCATACAATGTACTTGTCTTGCGGCGTTGTACCAGTAAATGGTCTTGAGGATCTCGTGGCATGTCCGTTCCACTCCATCTTGCGACGTTCAGTTGTGTAGAATTATTATTCGCCCAAGAGGACCTGTCGCATTTAGACCAGCCGCAGGTACTTTGCGTCTTCGGGCGAATGCGTTCGTATGAAATATTAATTTTGTGTCGAAACTGCCGGTAATAAAAGAAAGGCAGAGAGGACCGTTCTTGTACTACTGGTGTATGTGGAAATGCGAACTTCAACTTGGAGAGAGGCCATGGAAGTAGGTAGTTAGTGAATTAGACATGGAGGCAGAGGTCAGACAGAGGTCACGAGATACGTACTCTGCTCCTAAAAGTAGAGAACAACATCATCTATGGCGGGAATGATAATCAGGCGAGATAAGTCGGTATATGAAATAATTATGCGATCGGGTCGGTGTGATATTGTCCATAGACAAGGCGAATACGTTCAAATGCGATATTAATTTTGTGTCGAACGGCTGGTAATGAAGTAGGGCGTAGATAAGTGCGCATGTACTATGCATGTACTCCTAACACTCTGAAGCAAGTGTCAAAAAGTCAGATCAAAAGATTTTATTTCCTTTTTTTTTTCTTTTTTTTTTTTTTACTACTTTATTGTCCCTTTCGGGAAATTTCGATGTTGCTTCCCCCGGGGGAAGCGCGTCGCCGCGGTGCAGCGCCACCCAATACCTATCCTTCCTTTTTTTTTAAAAAACAATTTTGCAATTTTGCTGGGGGAGGAAAGCCGGATAACCCGGAGAGAAACCCCCGATGAGCAGCCCGGCAGCCAGGAAAAACCGGTATCACATATCACAAGCTCGACCTGGGCTCGAACTCACGCTTCATCGCCGTGATATTGGTGACGGCCGTTCAGTAGCGCAGCGGCTAAATCCGACGCGCTACCTATTAGACCACCGCTCACCCCTTTCTCTCCTGTGGAGGAACTGAAAAAGGGAAAGGGAAAGACATGCATAAATGGTACAACAATGACATACAAGCCTCGATGTTCCTAACGCCGCTGAGTTGGAAAACTGCCGCTTCCGAAGCCGTAAGGCTGTTTACCAGTGAGAAGGATGTTTCATTTGGCCATGGCGACCGTTTTCGTGACTTTGTGGATTCTAATATTAGAGAAATACGACATTCTTTGGGTCTACCGTCCACTTTTCAACACACTGGGGTGCGCAAAAGCTGATAAAAATAGCAGCCAATCAGCGCCTAGCTCGTCCTCAGTCCTCAACCAAATAACGTCGTCTGCTCAGTGCGCGGTACACTTCTACAACTTATACGCCGGCCAGAGTCACCACAATGGTCTATGATGCTATACTGTGACCCAACTGACTGATTCTGATGCACAGATTCGTCGCATTTGATGAAAAAATTTCCACATGCTGTTGCAAGCCTGTATTGAGTATTGAGACTTAAAAAAAAGATAAACAAAAAAAAAATTAAAAAATACATGCACATTGGCAGCGGCAAAGCGAAATTTTATGGAACAAAATGCACTCGAAGGACGTGAAAAGTACGCAGTACATTAGAGTAGGTCTAAATATGATCTTAATCTTTGACAAAGGCCACAGACGTCGGATGTTTAGTGAATAAGACATGGAGACATTAATTATTCGATCGGGTACGTGGTTAAGTGACTGAGGGCATACAGGGCAGTTCACCGAGTAAAACAACATTGCGTGTGACCGAAATACCGCTGATTAGATCGTTACTTTGACTGCGAGAACTTGGAGGAAGAGTTCAAGGTTGCGTTGGTTCCCAACATTTTCAATGATTGTATGACTGTGTGGTTTTGGCAGGCATATCTCTACGGTCATACACGAAAGAAAAAAAAGGAGTTGATGATGGTAGATCTGTTCAAATTAACCACTACAGCTGATTCCACTTCGGCTCACGGTTATTCTTCCTCTCCTTCTCGACTGGGGCCAAATATTTAAGCTGGCTTTCTCATCGTTGCCTCGTCTTTGATATGTGGTGGAAAAGGACGTTAAACCCTCAAACACCCACCCCCACCCTCTTCTCCTTCTTCTTCTTATTCTTCGTTGCCTGTACTCATAGACTCTCATATGATCAGGTTGGTAGTACATGTATTGATGAATTGGCTGGTCTTCAGGAGTCCCACTCTGGTGCCCCAGAGTTTCTCTGTTCGCGTTGCTCCATTCAGCCAAAGCTGTGTCCTCAGCTTTTTTTGCTGCCACAACTCTTTTGCCGGCTCCAGTGGTGTTCCTCCCTGGTAATGGGTGGAATCCACGGAGGGCTCGGAAGTTGGGGCAATTTTTATTATGCATGATGATGGAGATGAGGATGATGGTAAGGTGATGCTATGGAGATCCGTGTGGTTTGGGACTGCTTGACAGGGCCGCATTCCACGCTTCCTGTCATAAATATCCCGGCATTAACCAGGCCCGGGAACTACAGCACCTGCGGTGCCGGCCGTGTAATCATCCACATCATAAGACGTGTCATACCAAGGGAAGCACCCCCAAAGTCGCACCCGTGAAGTGGGTGAAGCTCGGCTGTGTGGCAACAGCCTCCCCATTGGGCCCATAGCACACCCGCTCTGGGTAGGAGCCGACCTAGGTAGGAAAAATCCCGCTTGCCTCGGCTGGGACTCGAGTGAGTGAGTGAGTTTTTAGGGCTTAAAGCCGCGCAAGCCACAAAGACTAATTCGCGGCTGAGCTG
>JACVVK020000762.1:25000-35000 GCA_018292915.2 Batillaria attramentaria
GGGGGATGTTTAACTCCTAAGAGTCCAAGCCCGACCACCCCCCTGCCCGCTATACGATAAGACTTGTTAAAAAGAACAAGCCACAGCACACCAGTAGAAGCCACTTCAAGCCACTAAATATTATACACAAGGCGTGGGCCTTTCCGCTAAGCGCCAGACCGCTGATGATTGCGTAATAGTGGCTTCTAGTGATCTGAAGATTTCAAGTAAAAATGCGAATTTTATCATGGGCTTTTAAGAGTTAAGTCCGAACAAACATCGAACACGACCGAACACGGCGTTTTCCGTGTTCCTCGTGTGACGTGCGGCCAGATGTCCTTGCTCTGATTTGTCCAGCTCGTGTTCGAGCCGTGTTCGATGTTTTTTGTTTCGACTAAAACGTCTCTCGTGTGGCATTGGCCGTACTTTGCTAGTGCCACTGTGTTTGGCAATAAAAGGTTAGTGTTTATTTTTATGTCACGAGTTCAAATTGTGTTTTGTCTCACCTGTTTCCTTCACTTGGAATGTTTTCCTCGCTCCACACAGAACTCGGCTTTGTAGATACCCTGGCAAAATACCCGCGGGATCTCGGAAGTGTATTTTTGACTGACAAACAGGAAACATAAACAAGAGAAAGACGAAAGGTCTTTGCACGCGCAGGGGCAGACAGAAAAGCAAAATACCTCTAGGAGACGATAGATTCTTTCATCGTGTACGCCAGACAATCCTGGGAATGATGAGAAATATTCAAGAGAAGGTGATTTTCCTAAACATAAAGTCTGTACCGTGATATTCGTCGGCAGCTGTTTGCAAGCGAGGAGTGTAAGACAGAACTGTAGATACATACAACTGAAATTCCAATGGGGAATTGCCTTTTTGGAATGAACGTTCTTTTATGAACCAACAGCCCTGTTCGTATGTAATCGATGTGTACTCTGGAACATTCTTTTGAATGATGGATTTGCTAATACTTGGCTTCTTGTGTTCCATTACCGATTTTAATATTGCATGATGACAAGCCATCGGCGCATCTCGTGCTCATTTCCTTTAGATCCATTCTGGGATCTCCCAAATTACCAGAGTGCCCGTTGCTCTAAATAACGGACATGCAACATTTAGCGGAACTAGGACAATGTTCTGAGGAAATGGGACGTTCATAGCGCTTTACGAGATCACGCTCAAAATTGTATGCATGCGCGATTTTTTTTTTTTAAACGGGCTAATTTCATCTTTGTTAAGCTGACTTATGTTTTGGAACAGTTTTGCTCGTGAATACGCCTGTACGCTCGAAATGCTTAATCTTGTTGATTAGTACAGCTCGTAATGCGCTACAGTGTAGCTTACACTTTGTGCCACGATCGAACCTTCAAATTCTACGACTGTTGTTGTACTGCTGAAGCGTTCAGGGTGGTGGCCGCGTCATCGAGTACGCTTTTGTTGGCTCAGTGCCAGCATGACAGATGCTGTCACTGCATGTATAGGTGTCTGAGCAGTATGGTGATGGGCACCACGAAAACAGCCCAAAACGATCTGTGAGTGTAAAAATGGTACCATTAGCTAAGCAGCTTCAGGCTGGAAGTGCCCCGGGTCAATGCAGCGTGATGCTAGATGTGCCCCGGGTCTAAGCAGCTTGAGTTTGTATGTGCCCCGAATCAATGCAGCTTGGCGGTAGACTTGGCCCGGGTCTAAGCAGCTTGAGACTGAAAGCGCCCTAGGTCAATGCAGCTCGATGCTAGACGTGCCCCGGGTGTAATCAGCTTGAGGCTGAAAGTGGCCCGGGTCAGTGCAGTTTGAGGCTAGACGTACGTGGCTCGAGTCTATGCAGCTTGAGGCTGAAAGCGCACCGGGTCAATGCAGCTTTAGGCTAGAAGTGCCCGGGAGTCACACGAGCCATGGAGTACATCTGGCTTGCTACACAATGTTCAGGACTGATCTGTACAAGCTCAGCTCGTAAAACACCATCGTACAGCTTAGGTACGCTGCCATTTTTCTTACATTAGCCTGACGTTTTCCTATGCTTAGCCACCACGCAAAAGATGTAGCCACCAAAAAGTTCGTTCGCTTGGATCCCTAACCCAGGATGTGACTTCCCCGATCACTCATGGGTTACCCGAGCTGTACTTGGCCCGCCCCAACTGAGACAGACTTTTCTGGGGAAAAAAATGCAGTTTCCACCAGAACCCTTCCCGTCGGTCATAGATAAATTGTTCCAACTTTCTTCGCCTTGAGATCTACATATCACTGTAAAAAGCATTACGTGCGCAGATAATAGTCAGTACTGATCCGTGACTTTTTCCATCCTTCTGCATACGGTAACATGAAGCTTCCAACAGTTAAAAAAAACAGTGGGGGTTGAAATAGCGAGTGATTAAACGTTTGACGGCTGCACTGGAAAAGAGGCGGTATGTGATTAATTTATGCCCTGATGAGACTCGAACCCTGAACCTATCAATCTGGAGTCGGAAGTCAGCCAGTTTAATCCACCCAACACCTCTTGAACGTTGTGTTTTTGTGCGAATGAGTGAGTGAGTGAGTGAGTGAGTGAGTGAGTGAGTGAGAGCGAGGGGAGGGAGGAATAGATAATGGAGTGAGATGGCGCATAGACGGGGTGGAAGGTGGGGGAGAGGGGGGGAGGGGAGGGGGAGATGGTTTCTTGGCGTTACGGTTTATCCTTTTTTTTTCTTTTTTTTTTTTTTGCTTTGCCGCCCGGAGGTGGCGGGGGGGGGGGGGGTTGCGGGTCAAAATGGAATTGGATTTTGACCCCCAAACGCCACAAGGATAAACTCAACGTAGCACATGCCAGTATGCAATTTCCGCCGAACTCCCCCACATACGCATCCGTTTTACTCTCTCTCTCTCTCTCTCTCTCTCTCTCTCTTCCATATCATGCATCTAGACCTACTTACCGACATGCGGGTTTTTTTGTTTGTTTGTTTGTTTTTTGGGGGGGGGGGGGGCGAGTGAGGGGGTTGGTTGGCTGGGGAGAAGTGGTTGGGAGTTGTTGGCCGGGTGTGTGTGTGTGTGTGTGTGTGTGTGTGTTGGGGGGAGGGGGAGGGGTCGGACACAGTGACTGCGCGTACAATTACCTGTTGTTTTCCTCGGTGGAATGTTTCGCCACGGGGGTGTGACTATGATGAATGTACCCTGTAGTGTCTGTAAGTCCTCTTTCATCATAACAGCGCATACCACGCAAGGCCGGAACTTGGTTTTCTCGGATCGTGAATGCGAGGCGAGAGAGTTCATGTACGCCGCGTACGAATGCCGGATGGCAAAGACAAGAAGGGCGGGCTAAGGAAAATGGAAATAAAAGATGGATTTGTCTTTATAAATAAATCTTTGCGTCTAGGTACCTCTAGCTGAGCCGCGAAGGAGTAAAATTCGAACAGGCATGTGACGGTGAAAATTGAGGTGGTCACATGTAAGTAGAAGTATTGTCAACGGTTCTTCTTTTATATATTGCGTTTGGTGGTTATTTGAAAATGCAAATCGTTATTAACTTCGAAACAGTGTTCAAGACGAGGGGAGGGGAAAGGGTGGTGATTCACACACACACACACACACACACACACACACACACACACACACACACACACACACATGGAAATGTCCCACTGCAAGCCCACCCCCCTTCCCCCCTCTCCCCACCCCGGCCCCGCACCGTTTTCATGGAGCTACCAAACAAAGAAATAACCAGAAAACATCTCGAAATAACGACATAACCCCCCCCCCTCCGCCCCCACCCTCCTCCAAAAAAAGAATAGAAATAAAAATAAAGAAAAGTGAACAGCTAGATAGAAATAAATAAATAAGAAAAAGAAAAAAAATAACAACAGCACCCAACTATGCCGATGGCAATAAGAAGGACCAAACAACAACAACAACAATAAGAACAGCAAACCTGTACAAGCAGAAAACTCTACATTTATTCAGGTCGATGCTGAAAGGTTTAAAACGAAGGTTTAAAACGAGGCTCTGCCTGTACAATTGCCGTGATAATTGCGTCTGCCTCCCCCAGTGTACGAAATGCCTGTCTGTACCGTATCGCAGACCGACCCTGTGATTGCGTGTGAAAACGGCGGCCCAATCTTGATCAGCGTCTCACACCTGACACTAAAACATTCCGTGGGATAGATGCTGCAGGGGGCAATGATTGGATTTGTGGGACTGAGAGGGTTCGGGATAGAAATAGACCCACCACTCTCTCTCTCTCTCTCTCTCTCTCTCTGAGTGTAGTTTCATTTAGTATGGATTTATTGCTCTTTTGCTGTTTCCCTGTTGCTGTACATGTGACTCTCTCTCTCTCTCTCTCTCTCTCTCTCTGTGTGTGTGTGTGTGTGTGTGTGTGTGTGTGTGTGTGTGTGTGTGTGTGTGTGTGTGTGTGTGTGTGTGTGTGTGTGTGTGTGTGTTTCTCTATTCAGATAGATTCTACTAGAAATAACAACGGCAGGTATGAAAATTGACTGTTTTACGTTAACTACCTCTACCGTTGAAAAATAAAGTTTTCTTGATTCTTGACTCTCTCTCTCTCTCTCTCTCTCTCTGTGTCACATGAGTTGAACCTTTCGTGAGTGGGTTCAGATGGCACGTCAACGGCAAATCGTAGAAACGGAGTGATGACGAGTAGTTCTTACCGTTGTGCAGTACGGGTTCACTCCTCTCCTTGTCTGTCTCTCTCACTCTGTCTGTCTGTCTGTTTCTGTCTGTTTCTGTCTGTCTCTGTCTCTCTCTTTCTCTTTTGTAACGGCAAGTTTGCAAACCGGCGAATTTCTGTCAAACCCTTCCCCGTTGATAAATAAAGTTCATCATCATCATCATCATCATCATCACCATCATCATCTCTGAAATACACCAGTCAAGATGTAGACGCACAAGACATTTAGATGGTGGGGGTGGGATGGGTGTTCAAGACATTTAGATCATTGACCGTGCACGAGTAGTGAAATTGTAACACAGGGGATCTTTGACATCCAACCATAACTCCTGAGAATAAGACTGGCCATGCATTCTTTGTTCGCACCTGAAAGGTACAGAGGCCTGAGCGGAAAGGAGACATTCAATTTTTTTTTAAACCCCTGTCAGGTGCGTGCCTTTGAATGGTCTGTTCGTGGTAGCAGTTGTTTCTAGATTGAAGCATTTTTAGGGGGTGACTATGATGCCTGAGGCTAATACGGACTATATAGGCATTTTGAGGCAATGTGTATTTGTCTTCTTCGCCCTACACTGACGTATGTTTGCTGGTTGAACAACTAGACTTCAAAACGACTCTCCATTCCTTGGCAGCTTCGTGTTAGCGTTTTGGTTCAGCTTGTTTAGTTTCAAGGAAGCCTGGATTTATAGTCTGTATTTGCCTCTTCAACTTTTTTTTTCCTTTTTCCACGGAGCTGCTCTCGCCTCTTTGACTTTTTTTAAAACTCCAACCCTTATCATTGTGTTTTGTTGTAGGCCGCACTAAACCAGGGGCATCTGTGAATCGCATCAACGAATCTTGAAACTTCTTATTAGAGTCAAACGGGGTTTCTTAACTCTCTCTCTCTCTCTCTCTCTCTCTCTCTCTCTCTCTCTCTCTCTCTCTGCGTGATGCTTCGTTTGTTTTTGGTTTTTTTTTTCCTTCGATTCTTGAAATGTTTGCATCACGCAACGAAGCTCCCTTAACAGCTGAATTTTCGGCAAAGAAAACGGAGATGATGTATAACGAACAGAAGACAAGATAAACACCTTGGTAAAAACGAAAGACGAAGAAGAACATGCAGCCCCGGAATTTCAATCTCAAGAAAAGTAGAGGAATAAAAAAAAGAAAAAAGGAGGAAATGAAGAAGAAAAAGAAGGAGAGGGCAGAGTAAGAGGAGGAACAGGTGGAGGACGAAGACGAGGAGTAGAAGGAAGTAGAACCAGTGAGAACACGGACAAGGACTAGAAGAACGGGGGGGTGGGGGGGGGGGAGAAGAAATAGAAATAAAAGGAGAAGAAGAAAGACGAGGAGGCGAGGAAAAAATAGACGAAGAAGAAAAAAAGGATGAGGAGAAGAAAATAGAGAAGAAGGGAAGAAGGAGGAGGAGGAAGAAGAGAAAACACGAAGAAAGAGGAGGAAGGGAAAACACGAAGAAAGAGGAGGAAGAGAAAACGTGAAGAAAGAGGAGGAGGAGAGAAAGGAATAGATGAAGAAGAAACACGAGGACGAGGAGAAAATACAGGAAGAGAAGAGAGAGAAAGAGAAGAAAATGGAGAATTGAGAAGAAGGGGGGTGGGGGGGGGGAAGGGGAGACGAAGAAAAAGAAGAAAAAGGAGGAAGGTGAGAAAGTAAGAAATAAACTGAAAATGAGGAGGAGGAGGAGACGAAGGAGGTCAAGGAGGAGAAGTGAGAAGAAGAGGAAAGCGAACGAGAAAGTAGAAGAAGAAGGTGTAGAACTCGAAGAAGGAGAAATGAGAGGAACAACGGAAGGAAAAGAGGACTAGGAGAACTGAGAAAAAGGAGGAAAGGAAGAAGGAGAAGTAAAAATAGAAGAAAGAGAAGAAAGAGGAATAGAAGAAGACCGAGGAGGAGGAAGAAGAAGAAGAAGAAAAGAGGAATAGAATAAGAAGACGCGGAAGGAGGAGAAGAAGAAAAAGGAGGAACAAGAAGAAAAGAAAGAAACGAAGAAGAAAAACCATGGAAAAACTCCGCTCATTGCCAATCATAAACACCGGCAAGCCGAGAAGAGATGTCAGTCAAACCTCAACCGGCACACTGATATCTTGATATCTCCCCAAACCGTTCAGCGCCTTGTCAGTATTGGAACCGAGTGCAAACCCGTATCAATAACCGGTAATACACCGAACCAGCAGCAGCCCAGCGCTGGAACCTGAGAGCAGACAATCTCTCTACAGGTTTCGCTGCACGTTGCATTACCGCGCAGCCCAGCACCTGTTTCACTCAGCGCATTCCTGGTGCTGCCTTGTTCACGTCACAAATTACGTTGATCCACGTCAGGCTTGCACCACGTGTCTGATAATTGCCCGGATGAATCTGGTGAGCTTCTCCCCTTGTATTGCGTCATCCTTACCGTTCCTTTTAATTGGCAGCTTGAGCCCCCCCCCCCCCTACTCTTCTCACAACCCCCATCCCCATTCGCCCATTCTGCCCCCCCCCCCCCGCCCCTGCCAGTCCCCCCCCCTCACCCCCACGTACCATCCCTCACAAACACAGGTACACACACACACACACACACACACACTGCCGTCCACCAACCCATCCTCAACACACCCACACATTCCTGCAAATCCACCACCCCCACCCCCCACCCCTTCACACACACACACACACACACACACACACACACACACACACACACACTGCCGTCCACCAACTCATCCGCAACACACACACACACATTCCTGCAAATCCCCCGCCCCCCCCCCATCCCTTCACGCACACACACACACACACATACACACACACATACACACACACACACACACACACACACACACCCCGACCCTGATCCTCCCCGCCCCCACCACACGCACACGCACACATACATACACGCCTACCAACTCCTCACCCCATCACACTTACAAACCCCACCCAGACATTTCTCCAGCCAGCTCTAAACGTTTCAAGTTAGTTTGTTTTCAAATCGAAACGTCAGCGGGCACACACTGATATGCACATACTCACATGTTAAATCCGGATACCCTCTTCCCAACCCCACCTCCACCACCATCCCACACCTACACCCACACACACCACTCCACTCCCCACGTTGAAAAAAAAAAATTCACCCAAGCCAGCATCAAAACGTTTCAAGTTAGTTTGTTTCCAATCGAAGAGGCTTCAGCGGGGTGTAGGCACCTGTACAAGCATTTTCAGCCGGATACTGGGAGCATTTCTCATTTCTTCAAAGCGGAGGTCTGCAGCGCATCAAACAGTTTATCTCGCCAGGCAATACACTTCGGGGGCCTCGGTCCCTGGGGAAGCCGGAACAATGACTTGTGAAACTTCAGTTCTAGTGTTTACGTGCTCAACCTGACGTCTGTGTTGGCAACGGCTGCTAGACATCTTTTGTTGGGTGAGAAAACGGGCAGCAGGGGACACTTATGGAAGCCTGTCGGACCGGTGAAAACGTGTTGTCAGATTCTGCAAACCATCTGCAACCCCCAGAAGGAGCGGCGTTGCGGGGCAGTTTTTGCGTGCGCCGGATTATGCAGATTTCTACCTTTCGTGCCTGAACTGCCATTGATTTGGTATCTGCTATACACAATACTAAATACTGCTGCTGTTACTACAGTTGAGTATCACTAAGTTATTATCTTTCTTCTTCTTCTTCATATTATTATTCTTATGGGGGCGGTCGGTGGTCTAGTGGTTAAGAGACTTGTCACCAATGCGAGAGGTCACGGGTTCGAGCCCCACTCGGGGCAAAGAATTTTTCCTTCTCGTATGTGACACCGTTCATTCGGGCCGATCGTTGGGGGTTCTCTCCGGGTACTCCGGCTTCCTCCCCCTCTGCTTTGGAAATGTTCAGCCCACCAAGTTTGAAAAATAAATGCATATCTAAATTCCGAAATTTAAATAGCTGAGCTGACCCTTCGCACCACGTGATTGTAATACGTTTATGTCCTGTGTGTGAGAGTATGCGTGCGATTCACGTGAGCGTGCGTGTTGGGTTTAGCTCGCGGCGCTTTGAGCCAAAATATTTGGGATAAAGCGCCTATATTAATGCGATTAGTATTATTATTATAGTCAAAATCAAAGTCAAAAAGGTTTATTCCTGTAGCTCCTTCTGGGGTGTGAAGGAAATACAGAAAATCTGAATGCTCTGAATATAGGAAATCACACTGTACAAAGGACAAGAAACACACACACACACACACACACACACACACTGAGTGCCGATGAATGCTCTGAATATAGGAAATCACACTGTACAAAGGACAAGAAACACACACACACACACACACACACACACACACACACACTGAGTGCCGATGAATGCTCTGAATATAGGAAATCACACTGTACAAAGGACAAGAAACACACACACACACACACACACACACACTGAGTGCCGATGAATGCTCTGAATATAGGAAATCACACTGTACAAAGGACAAGAAACACACACACACACACACACACTGAGTGCCGATGAATGCTCTGAATATAGGAAATCACACTGTACAAAGGACAAGAAACACACACACACACACACACACACACACACTGAGTGCCGATGAATGCTCTGAATATAGGAAATCACACTGTACAAAGGACAAGAAACACACACACACACACACACACACACACACACACACACACTGAGTGCCGATGAATGCTCTGAATATAGGAAATCACACTGTACAAAGGACAAGAAACACACACACACACACACACACACACACTGAGTGCCGATGAATGCTCTGAATATAGGAAATCACACTGTACAAAGGACAAGAAACACACACACACACACACACACACTGAGTGCCGATGAATGCTCTGAATATAGGAAATCACACTGTACAAAGGACAAGAAACACACACACACACACACACACACACTGAGTGCCGATGAATGCTCTGAATATAGGAAATCACACTGTACAAAGGACAAGAAACACACACACACACACACACACACTGAGTGCCGATGAATGCTCTGAATATAGGAAATCACACTGTACAAAGGACAAGAAACACACACACACACACACACACACTGAGTGCCGATGAATGCTCTGAATATAGGAAATCACACTGTACAAAGGACAAGAAACACACACACACACACACACACACACACACACACACTGAGTGCCGATGAATGCTCTGAATATAGGAAATCACACTGTACAAAGGACAAGAAACACACACACACACACACACACACACTGAGTGCCGATGAATGCTCTGAATATAGGAAATCACACTGTACAAAGGACAAGAAACACACACACACACACACACACACTGAGTGCCGATGAATGCTCTGAATATAGGAAATCACACTGTACAAAGGACAAGAAACACACACACACACACACA
>JACVVK020000762.1:37500-52500 GCA_018292915.2 Batillaria attramentaria
AAGGCTGTTTGCCAGATAGAAGGATGTTTCATCTTGCGACTTCGACCGTTTTCTTTACTTTGCGGTTTCTAGTAGTAGAGAAATATGACTTTATCTGAGCCTGTATAGTCTATTCTGAACAGACTGGGACTCGACAAAGCTTCTAAATATAGTCACAAATCAGCGCCGTCTAGCTGGTCCTCAGTCGGCAATCAGATAACGTCGTCTGCTCAGTACGCGGTACACTCCTCAACTTCTACGCCGGTCGGTTTCACCACAATGGTGTATCGTGACCCCGGTGACTGATTCTGATGTGCAGATCAAACGCATTTAACGAAAAGTTTTCAATACGCTGTCGTATGCCTGTCATACGTGTTGCCGAGACTTTAACAAATCTGCGCGGCTTCAGGATGTGAGTGCGAATTCCCCCTAGGTTTCGCACAGCCGCTGTGATTGTTGTTGCGTTACTGCTCTTCCCGAAGTCTATTCCAAACTCCCTCACAGCCTGTCCACCAAATAGCAGACACTCTTCGTTCTTCCCACTGAAAAACTTTTGAAAGTTCCTCGCCGAAACCTCAAGACAGTAGGCGAGCGCTCGTTTAGCTTCGCTGACCTGTCACTCTGGAACGCACTCTCTGCCGGGCTGAGAGACTTGACGGACATAGATCGTGTCAAGTCCGAATTGAAAACGTATCTATTCCGGCTGGCGTTTGACGAGGTCCGCTTACATCCTTTTGATTCAGCTGCTCTGTGTGTGTGTGTGTGTGTGTGTGTGTGTGTGTGTGTGTGTGTGTGTGTGTGTGTGTGTGATATTTGTTGGTATGAATGCGGGAGTACGCGCAGTGGGTCATTTTGTGAGAATTTTGCGCTATACAAGTACGGTTTCTTCTTCTTCTTCTTCTTCTATGAGCTATGCAAACGTGTCTTATATTGGTGTTTGTACAGCTTGCAGTCCCATACAAGTGGAAGGGAAATTCGGGCTGGTCCCCCGGAAGGGCGCGTCGCCGCAGTGCAGCGCCACCCATTTCTTCTTTCTTTTCCTTGCATGACGCTTGATATTGTGCGTGCGTGTGTACACGACAGCAAGACAGGCACCGTAAACGAGTCTGCACGTGAATTTTGACTCGATTTGGTAAGGAAAAGCTCCACAAAATTTTTGCCCACCGGGGAGACAAATCTGCGCCTCGGGATCTGTAGCGGCCTCACAATCCATAGCGGACGCTCCAACCACTAGGCTAAATCCCATACCTTGTTTGTTTAAGGGGGAAAAACATCGACTTTACCCAGAAACCCCATCCAGAGGTATTGTCATCAACCTCGTGTAACGTCAATATGGCGTGCCGAAAATTTGAGTTTGCCGCGGACTGCAAACCGCCATAGCTCATCGTGCCGCAGATATCAAGCCGCAGACAACTATTCTACACGTTCTTGTCATCTAGATCGCTCATACGTCTGAAGACTGACGTCTATAAAGACCAATAACAAATGGCCTATCGAAAGTTCATGGACGTTTGACTCCAGGGAATAGCTTTGTATTTCCGTGTATTTCCTGTTTACCCCCATCTTGTCAATGCCACAATTCCAGTTTATTTATTCCTTTTGTCAACGGCATTTTCCTGCGGGTCTTCTACCAAGGTCCTAATCTGCATCAGGCTGCTCTCTGTCTGTCTGTCTGTTTGTCTGTCTGTCTCTCTCTCTCTCTCTCTCTGCTCCAAAAGCTATCTACCTTGAGGGAAATGCCGGCGGACTGCCCCAGACTACAGCCTGATGGGGAATCGAAGTTTCCCTTTCCTTGGAACCAGGATTTCATTTACCCTCACACGCACATTGAGCAGTCGAAGTGTCGATATGTGGATCGTGAGAGAATGGTTAATTTGTCAGGGGTTTACGTCTGGGCAGAGCTGTAGAAATTGCTGTCTTTGGATATTCAACCGGGCGGAAGTTGCAATCAAACTGTGCCAGTTTTAGTTACTTCAAACGCGCTTTTCCCATGTCTTCTAGGCTTAACAGGTTACAGAGGGGTATTAGCTTCCAGGTCATGTAGTAACAACTCGGCTAAATATAGTAGAAAATCTTTCCTCCTTTTAAAATTTGTGTGCAGAGTAAAAATTGGCAATCTGGAGCTTTTTCTTGGCTTTGTAAACAAGTTTCATGTCAGGTAATACTTAAATTAGGGAAAAATGAGGGTGGCTTGTGGACTATTTGTATTCACGCGCGGCTGGCACAGGAGCCAGCAGACGACCGTGGAATGAGGGGGTATGTGGTCGCTGCCAACATTGCCAAAAACACGGAATATTGGAATTTGTTGAAATTTACACTACACATGAGTCTGTGGCTGCCTGTTTTTTGTGATTTTTGGGGTGAATTTTAAAGCATTTCTAGGGTCATCTGCAACGTTATGTGTAAGAGGAATATATAGCGTTTTCCTCCAAATATGCATCTGTGTTACATAGCCTAATAGAAGCCGGCTTCTGTTTTGCAGGCGTAACGACGCAAATTGCGCGTTGGACCAAGTGCAGTGTTTGTTGGAAGCACCCTGCTGTGAAAGTGTGCTAGTTCGTAGTGATTTTTTGTTGTCACAAAAACAGCGTCGTGAGTTTTGTGTTTGGTAGGGCACGGTGTATGCCAGGGGGGTAACAAGAGGATGCAAGCTGCCAGTGAAGCTGGGACTTTTTGTATGAAAGAGGCAAAGCTGTCGTGAGTGGATCTGGGTTGTGGCTTTCTGGCCTAAACAGAAAGTAGACGTGCATTACTCCAGTGAGGCCTAAGCGGAAAGGAGACATGTTAAACTTCTGTCAGGTGCGTGCCCTTGGATTGTCCGTTCATGGCAAGTTAATGTTTCTAGACTGAAGCATATTTCGGGGTGAGGTAAACCTGGGTGTGAATTTGAATCCATCTGCACTGGCGAGGGAAAAATCCACCTAATTCTTGACCACCACGGATTCGAACCTGCGCCTGAGAACCGCCTTAACCACTGGGCCAAATCCCCGGGCCAAATCCCCGGGCCAAATCCCTGGCCAAATCCCCCTGGCCAAATCCCATATTGCGTGGTTTAGAGTCACAGTTCCAACGTTGTTCAACGTTGCTCAAGTTTGGGTCAGATCCGGAAAAACACGACGATAAGGGATGTTAACTCATTTCCTATCAAGCAAGTTTGAGGTTGTTCACTAGTGGCCTCACTATTAATAATAATAATCATTGTAATAATAATAATGAGTATTTAAGGGACGCCCTCCCTCCCGCACGAGCTCAGGGCGCAGTTCAGTCAACACGCACTCACACACAGAAACGGAAACGCACGCAACATTCCTCAACACATACATTTAACTACAAACACATAATGTGCAGCATCATACACAGTTTCCCCCGACACACACACATGCACACACTGACACACACACACATACACACACACACACACACACACACACACACACACACACACACACTGACACACACACACACACACACACACACACACACACACACACACACACACACACGCGCGCGCGCGCGCGCGCGCGCGCGCGCGCACGACCAGCAAGACGATGATGTGGCAACAGCTATTGGTTAGGGGCAGTGAAGAGGTTGGTTTTCATGATTTTGCTTGAAGGATGGTTTTGTGTCTGCATATCTGATTGTGCAGTAATTAATTCATGTGTGGTGTGCATGGATTTAAGTTTGGCTGAGTGAGTAGGAGTGTTGCACTATAATTATACTCGTGTTTGCTGCAGTAAGAGCCGTTAAGGAACAGTGAATCTTCCCTGTTTGTTTGTTGTTGTTTTTTTTTCTTTCATACAGGACCAAAATCGAAAAAAAAACCCTCAAAAACATGGAATATTCGTGCGCGGTACGAAATGTGTTAACGGGATATTTCAGCAGTGACATAGTTTACGGAAAGTGGCAAAAGCAACTACCTTAAGGCGGCTTATCGGAAAGATTTGGCGAAAGGAATGAAACTAGCCTCTAATTGACGCCGTCTGCTTGCGCCCGTGCTTTCAGGGTTTGTACATGAAGACTGCTTAGTTAGTTGCAGCTGAGAATGGCATCAGTATTGGTGTGTGTGTGTGTGTGTGTGTGTGTGTGTGTGTGTGTGTGTGTGTGTGTGTGTGTGTGTGTGTGTGTGTGTGTGTGTGTGTGTGTGTGTGTGTGTGTGTGTGTGTGTTTGAAAGAGAGAGAGAGAGAGAGAGAGAGAATCTTTATTTTCCAACATTAACAGTGAAAGTACCATTATTCCAATGCCGTTGCTAAACTACGACGGGGGGGGGGGGGGGGAGCGAGAGAGCACACACACACACACACACACACACACAAATCCGCACAGACAGACACACACACACACACACACACACACACACACACACACACACACACACACACACACACACACAAAACCGAACAAAACCGATACGGCCCAAGGGTGTGAACGACACTAAGCCAAAATGGTGACCATTGCATAGAGTTGAACAGGCTTGCAGGTATTCGTTCGTTTTGCCCATACTGTGCGGAGGGGGTGGGGGCTAGGGGGGGGGGAGGGGGAGGGGAGAGGAGGAGGAGGAAACACCATGCGAGAAATCTTGGATTTTTGTCTACAAAGTTGCGGAATATGGGGATGATGGATTGGCCAACAGAGCACAGAGGTTTCACAGGCACTCAGCCATGGGCCCTGTAATAATAGCGTGAATGTGGAAGTTCAGCGTAATAGACGACTCCACTCGGCGAGCCCCGAGGCCAAAGTCCCACCCATTTATTCTGCCGTGTATTTAGTTGGCAAAACACTGCATGCCCATGACGTCATTGTATGGAGAAAAAGGGTGAGTTTAAGATAAGATTGACGTAATGGTCTTTTTCCTCAAATGACGTCAATGGACTTACTGCTTTTACTTTCCATGTTTCAGTCATATCAAACTACACGTGCTTCCCTCGTTGAGGCTAGACCAAACCATGTGTTGTGCTCATTATGCCGCGAGATGCGATTGGCTGAATTCTGGGGGCTCGACTCTTTTGATTGACAGGCGTGGAGTTGTCCATTTTCACAAACCTTTCAGAACAACAACAACAACAACAACATGAATGAATAAATTGTTCTTTGTCTCAGTACCATGATCGACTGCAAGTTTATGTTCAATAATTAAAAAAAAATTGTAGCGGAGTGATTTGGACCCTCTCGCCCACTACCCTAGGTTCTCCGGCCAGCTGTGTGCCGCCGGCTTTGTTCGGCTGTAGGCTATCGCACGCGTGCAGCGTTGCGGAACCACGATGGCTCATGTGCCAATTGGTTGTGTTTGTTTGTGTCCATTTAGTGCTAAATATCTCCGCAATCACTTAACTCTTTGACGACGGAGCGCAAATTCTGACACACGATTTCCTATAGGAAATCGTGTGTCAGAAATTGCGCTCCGTCGTCAAAGAGTTAACCTGAAGTTATCATGTAAACTATAGTCGTTTCAGAAGAGTTTGTACTTTCTAAACATATTTTGTTTTTAGCGCTGTTTTGTAGTTTAACGGGTGTATTTTGCCATTTTCACCCTTTTTCAAATGCGTGGTCCCTGTCTTTACGCTCTTAAATCGGCGATAGGAAATTCTCTGTACTTTAATAATGTTCCAAACTTATGCCATCTTAAAGTACTTTTCACGCCCTTTTGAATGCAATTTGTTTGAAGTTTGTAGCTATTGTATTACGCCCGCTATCGTCTAGCCCTTGCTTCTGCTGCGAGCGGCCGTTGCTTTCTTTGCGGGCCGCGCTGGGCGCATATAAGGAGCCGCGAGCCACGGTTTGCTGCACGCTCACACTCTCAGCCCTGCCGCTTGTGACTGCGTTTGTCTTGTACCCGGCTTGTTGTTGTTTTCCTGTTGCAATAAAACTCATGTCATAGCGACCGCTGTGTTTGCCTCCCTGCCTGCCTGAATCACTCAACACCATCACAAAACATTCAAGGTAATGTTCTCTGGAAGAAGTGTCCAGAAGAACCATATAAGTGACAAAATATAAGGTTATGTGCATAATGAATATCTTAGCACTTTGTCCAAAGTACTTGATTCAAAACGCCTTGAAACTCCAACCTGAACCCAACACGCACGCTCACGTGAATCACACGTATTCTCCCACATACTACAGAACACGAACACATTACAGTCACGTACGTGGCGCTAAGCTTCTGATGTATTTAAGTTTCCAGATTTTAAACTGCATTTTTTAAATCAGTCAGCACTTTATCTACCCGACGCACAATTTCGCCAGAAAACCTCTGTAGATAGGGATCCAGCACATAGCCTGTTACAGATGCCTGGTGGCTCCTTCTAAGGTATACAGGGATTTGTCGGTAGTGATGTAAGAGACCTTCTTCCGGTTCCAGGGTGCACTGCGAGTAGTCTCCCCGGAAGGATAGGACGTTGTGCACGCTTGTGACATTCACACGTGTGGGGATGACGGCTGGCTTGGATCTGTTATAATAATAATGAAATTCATTTAATTGTGACGCCTGTCCCTCATTGGAAGCTCCAGGCGCCAGTACAATAGCAGGTAAAAACAAATTGACATTCAAATAAGCACACACGCACACACACACCCTGACACAAAACACACACATGTAAAATTCTGCAGCTAAAGTAAGACACGTATGAGGTTAGTTAGTTAGATCAAACGAGACGAGACGCGCAGACGAGACAAAAGGAGACAAGATTAGATAACATAAGCAATACAAGGCGAGATCAGCACAGACAAAACAAGACGAGCCGAGAAGCCACAAGAAGCGACGAGACAAGACGACAAGACAAGACAAGACAAGACAAGACAAGACAGGAACCTAAAGAAAAGAATGAAGTTGAAAAATGTGTCGATCGCACTACACACTTGAAGTGTTTGTTGTTGTTGGTGGTGGTGTTGTGGGTATTGGTCACTTCAGAACCATCATTATCTCCAAATCAAATCTGGGGCCAAATATTGGTGCTGGCCTTTTCTCGTTGCCCCGATATCACCCATATGTGGTGGGAAAGGACGTTTAACACGTACCAAAACACCCATCCAGCCTCTCTCTCTCTCTCTCTCACCTTTTCCCTGTAATCCAGATCTGCCTGACCCGTTCTGCCGTCAGCAACATCCTCATGTTATGCGCTTTAGCGTATGAAGAGTTCGGAAATTTCGTGTAGTTCGCTTTCTTGCGTACGTCAAAGAATGTGTTGCGAAACAAAAACGTTCCACACTTTGGCTGCTGCCTGAAGTGTTTGTCCAGAAGTGGTAGAAGATGGTCAGTGGATCTGAAAAAACAACAACAACAAAGAAATTAATACTGCATACCTTGCCCCGGTGATCCAGTTGATTGCTCACCCTAGGCCATTGAGTGGATCTGAAAAAAACACTGCCCGGATTGGACTCACCAGTCATCTCCGGACACATCGCATCCATTCAACTACAACAGACTGATGCCATGGTCATCATCGCTCGCGATGGACGAAGGAAAGCAATGGCTGCCATGTAGCCAGTACGCCTACTGAGACTGAGGCATGCCGCTCACAGTATTCATTTCGGTCAGGGCAGCTGCCACCTCCCTGGTGGGGAGGAATTTGACTGGAATTTTCCTTTCAAAATCCAGTCAAAATCAACTCGTTCTCGGTTCCTGTCTCGCCCTCGTGAAAACAAGCGTAAGGACACTGACTGAGCGAGGGGTCAAGTTTAATGGTTGTCTGAAGTACCCTAGCTGTTTTGCCAGTGTGCTAGTTTGTAGTGATTTTTGTTGTCAGGGAAACGCGTGATTTTCGTGATTTTTTTTTATTTGGTGGGGCAATATGCATGCCAGGGAGTAGCGGAGGAGGCAAGCTGCCAGTGAAGCTGGGATTTTTTTTTTTTTTTTTTAGCACAAGAGAGGCAAGATTGACGTGAGTGGATTTGGGTGAAGCAGCTTTTTGTCCTAAACAGAAAATAGACTAACATTACTGCAGTGAGGCCTGAGCGGAAAGAGGACATTCAACTTTTTTAAAACTCCTGTCAATTACTTGCCCTTGAATGGTCTGTGCATAGCAATGTTTTGTTTTTATATTGAAGCATTTTTAGGGGTGACTATGATGCCTGAGGCTATTAGGGAATATATAGGCATCTTGAGGCTATTAGGGAATACATAGGCATTGTGAGGCTATTGGGAAATATACGGGCATCTTGAGGCTGTTAGGGAATATACAAGCATCTTGAGGCTGTTAGGGAATATATAGGCATTTGGAGGCTGTTAGGGAATATACAGGCATCTTGAGTCTATTAGGGAATATATAGGCAGCTTGAGGCTGTTAGGGAATATATAGGCATCTTGAGGCTGTTGGAGAATATACAGGCATCTTGAGGCTGTTAGGGAACATAATATAGGCATCTTGAGGCTATTAGGGAACATAATATAGGCATCTTGAGGCTGTTAGGGAATATATAGACATCTTGAGGCTATTAGGGAATATATAGGCATCTTGAGGCTATTAGGGAATATATAGGCATCTTGAGGCCTCCTGGACTTGTATTCTTTGGCCACACGCATGCATATCAAGAGTGCACGATCAAAATTTCATTCCAGACGAGAGGAGTCGCGAAATACAAAAACACCTATATGCTATGCATGCAGAAAAAGCGGGAAATGGGTGGCGCCGGACTATGGCGACCAGCCTCCCCCCCCCCCCCCCCCCCCCGGTGGAAGCAGTCCGAATTTCCCTGACGGAATAGGACTTGAAGATATATCTAGCAAATCACAGCCGCCTCCAATAAGGTTTGTCAAGAGTGTTAAACTTCAGCTAACCAACCAACCCAATGCCGAGTCTGTACAACAGGCTGACAAAGTCACCAACAGATTTACAATCGGCCTTACCTGGGAGTGAAAATTTCGTCCGCATCACCAAACAAGATGTAACGTGACTTCCTCAGGTTACGAAACAGGCAGTCTTGCACGCAGGTGATCTGATCGTAGTACCGGTAATTCCTGGCATTCAGCGGCAAAGTCCAGTTGTACACTTCAGCCACACCCCGCCGCACATAATGCGAGAGCACTATACGCACAGGTTCCGAGGCGGACATCATGTAGAAAATGAAATGCTCAACACCAAACATACGACTTATTTCTACCTGCTGGATTACATTCATCATGTCTGTGTAAGAGTGAAACGCCGGTAGACATTTGATGATGTTCCACTTTGGTTTATATACAGGAAGGTCCATGTCTTCAGATTTGTCCACAAACTTGAGCTCATAGTCTCTGCCGTTTTCCAGAGCTCTGAAACCTGGCTTCTCTTGGAGTTTGTTCTGCTCTTCAGCTTTTAGAGGTTTAGGTTTCGGGTTCTCAATGAACTGTTTATCGCTGCTGTAAGTTACGAGAAGGATATTTGTTCTGATAGAAGTGTAGTTCCTGTCTTGTGTGAAGGAGCTGTTCATTATGAACACAGACACAGCGTAAGGACGATGACTAGGGGACAGAAGTGGACAAGTGATGTAGGCTCCTCTATACCTGGACATAGAAATAAAGTTACAGCGGGCACACACACACGCGCGTACACACACACACACACACACACACACACACACACACACACACACACAGTACTCTGTCAGAAAAGTTCATGCTCGTTTCGTTTAGAAATACGGCAGAGAGAGAGAGAGAGAGAGAGAGAGAGAGGGGGGCAGACAGACAGACAGACAGACAGACAGGGACAGAGACAGACAGAGAGAGTCTGCGTGTAAATCTTACTGCTTCCTATCAAGCCAGAAGCTGCGACATTCAGCTCGGATGCTACCCACGCCGTGTGAGTAATTTCCCTTGTTGTAATAGATGCAGACTACAGGAATTGACTGACGGCCTCGTTTTGAGGCGAGCACCCTGACGAACGGAACTTTGTCCACGTCATCGTAGTAGGCGGAGTACACGAACAGGTGTCTGTTGTTTTTGTCCAGCGGTACCCAGTGAGGAAGAAGGGAATCTTTTTCCAGTGTCTGTGATTTTGACGACGTCATCGCTGGTGATGTCAACGTAGGTGACGTCAATGCTGATGAAGTGACAGTCGCTGGCGTATGCTGCAGTAGTGTCTTCCCAGTTCGAGCGTTATTTAGCTGAAGTGTTGATGAAGATATCCTCCCCACTTTGGTAGTTGTCTTACGTCTGCCAGCTCTCTCCTTACTCTCTTCTGTCAAACCAGTACCAGTTTCTTGCAGTTGTTGTGTTTTTATTATCACGTCATGTCTAGATTCTAGTTTCGCGGAAGTTTTTACGGAAGATGAAAAGTTGTAAGACTGCTTTTGATCACTATCAGTTTTTGTCTCTTTCGCGTTTTGTCCCACAAGTTCTCGGTCAAACAGACCCCTAATTTGACTGCTTGCAGCTAAATCTTCTGATGTAATCGATGAGGAGGGACTGGAAGTATGAATGCCTGTCTGTAGCTGAGACTCCGCGTGAAACTGTACCGTATGCGCGGGTCTCAAAGACAACATTCCGTACTCTTTGAATACTTGACTTCGAGTGATGACGTTGTCTGTAGTGACAAGGATGATGACACACACGATCAGCAAGATGACGAATATCCTCCAGTTACCTGCAAGCCTCATTCTGCCCAGTATTTTCCTGGTGACGTCACCGGAAGAGGTGGCTGCTTTCGACTGCTTCTTCATTGTGCCTGGAATCAGATGGTTTTTGCAAATGTATTTATCCTTCCCATAGACTGGAAACAGAAAACCTGTGATCAATCTTTTGCATCGTTACATTGTCCTAGCGCTGATGCACGGAGTCCTATACTGAGTCTTTCGCTCACACAAACATAAACATTATCTTCCTAGTTTTAAGCAGATGAAAGAAACAAACTTTCCAGCCCACTGGGAAAGATTTAGGATACTAAGAGTTTCATGCAGCGTCTATGAAAGTGTAACGAAAAACGATTAGCCTTTTATATGGGCAGGCCTTTTTTATTTAAACGCTGCAGTTTACTGCCTTTTTAAGACCCCACACACCTGCGGCAGTAAGAAATATGAGGTCTCATGTTCAAGTTAAGGCCCTTTAAACATTCGGATATAAAAGGTGTGACACTTATATGTGACACTGTGCTTGCTCCTCAGCTGTGTCATGTCCGCTATGCCCTTGCCATCTTTTAGTTTAGATTTCTTAGTTTAGTAGCATAGTATTAGACTTAGACATCACACATTACTTTAGGATCTGTGTTTAATATGTATGGATTTATATGTCTAGATAAATTAATGTAGGGGTGCGTGCGTGCGTGTGTGTGTGTGTGTGTGTGTGTGTGTGTGTGTGTGTGTGTGTGTGTGTGTGTGTGTGTGCGAGCCGGGAAGAAAATTTTCTGCCATCGACAGACAATAAAGTTATATTGAATTGAATTGAATTGATTTTAGCGTCTTGTGTTTCTTTAAGGTCAGCAGCCTCGCATAAATTAGCTGCATGAGAAAGAATAACAATAATAAATTAGCAACACGAGGGAGAGTCGTAACTCTTTCAGATTACCACAGAGGACGTAAGGTAGCAGCCGACCTGAGTTTGACCCCTGAACATGGTATTTTGCATGTGTGACCGAATAATACTAATACTACTAATAATGATTGATACGTACATAGCAGACATACATTGTCATGAGTTTGGCTCATATACTAGCCCGCAGAATCCAACGGTTGTGCACACGTATCACTAATGTCAGTTCTTGTCATCATAAATATCCAAAATCGATCTGTCAGCTTGTAAACGTAAACTGCCTCACCTTCACAGATCCGGCGAAGCATGTGTTCAACACTCAGCCTGTCTCTCTTGTGAATATACGATGAGCACAGTTGTGTGTACACAAAATGCTGTCTGTGTGTTAGTGCGGTCAACTTGTCTGTGTGTTAGGGCGGTCAACTTGTCTGTGTGTTAGGGCGGTCAACTTGTCTGTGTGTTAGGGGGTCAACTTGTCTGTGTGTTAGGGCGGTCAGCTTGTCTGTGTTAGGGCGGTCAGCTTGTCTGTGTGTTAGGGCGGTCAGCTTGTCTGTGTTAGGGCGGTCAGCTTGTCTGTGTGTTAGGGCGGTCAGCTTGTCTGTGTGTTTGGGTGGTCAACTTGTCTGTGTGTTAGTGCGGTCAGCTTGTCTGTGTGTTTGGGTGGTCAACTTGTCTGTGTGTTAGTGCGGTCAGCTTGTCTGTGTTAGGGCGGTCAGCTTGTCTGTGTGTTAGGGGGTCAGCTTGTCTGTGTTTGGGCAATCAACTTGTCTGTGTGTTAGTGCGGTCAGCTTGTCTGTGTGTTAGGGTGGTCAATTTGTCTGTGTGTTAGGGGGTCAGCTTGTCTGTGTGTTAGGGCGGTCAGCTTGTCTGTGTGTTAGGGCGGTCAGCTTGTCTGTGTTAGGGCGGTCAGCTTGTCTGTGTTAGTGCGGTCAGCTTGTCTGTGTTAGGGTGGTCAGCTTGTCTGTGTGTTAGGGCGGTCAGCTTGTCTGTGTGTTAGGGCGGTCAGCTTGTCTGTGTGTTAGGGCGGTCAGCTTGTCTGTGTTAGTGCGGTCAGCTTGTCTGTGTTAGGGTGGTCAGCTTGTCTGTGTGTTAGGGCGGTCAGCTTGTCTGTGTGTTAGGGCGGTCACCTTGTCTGTGTGTTAGGGCGGTCAACTTGTCTGTGTGTTAGGGCGGTCAACTTGTCTGTGTGTTAGGGCGGTCAGCTTGTCTGTGTTAGGGCGGTCAGCTTGTCTGTGTGTTAGGGCGGTCAGCTTGTCTGTGTGTTAGGGCGGTCAGCTTGTCTGTGTGTTAGGGCGGTCAACTTGTCTGTGTGTTAGGGCGGTCAACTTGTCTGTGTGTTAGGGCGGTCAGCTTGTCTGTGTGTTAGTGCGGTCAGCTTGTCTGTGTTAGGGCGGTCAGCTTGTCTCTGTGTTAGGGCGGTCAGCTTGTCTGTGTGTTAGGGCGGTCAGCTTGTCTGTGTGTTAGTGCGGTCAGCTTGTCTGTGTTAGGGCGGTCAGCTTGTCTGTGTGTTAGGGCGGTCAGCTTGTCTGTGTGTTAGGGCGGTCAGCTTGTCTGTGTGTTAGGGCGGTCAGCTTGTCTGTGTTAGTGCGGTCAGCTTGTCTGTGTTAGGGCGGTCAGCTTGTCTGTGTGTTAGGGCGGTCAGCTTGTCTGTGTTAGTGCGGTCAGCTTGTCTGTGTGATAGGGCGGTTACCGTGTCTGTGTGTTAGGGTGGTCAGCTTGTCTGTGTGTTTGGACGGTCAACTTGTCTGTTAAACACATCTAGGCTCTCAAATCCTTACAGCACATTTTGTACCGCGCACGAGAATTCCACGTTTCCTTTCGGTTTTGGTCTTGAATGCCAGAATCAGGCAAGAGTAACGCTTCTTTTACGGATCTTTTGCAAGTGGCAACGCTTTCCGTACATTCTCTGTTCGTTAGATCTGGGTTATTGCTGACGGTTGCTGCGGCCACCATTTATGTGTTTATGGGCATGGGTATTGAGCAGACTGGCAAAAGTCTGGTGTGAGTGTGGATGTACGGCGTAATGATCAGATACAAACTCTTCAGGAAAAAGAGCCGAATGAATAAAGCTTTTTTTTCTCAATACCATTGTCACACACGCTCTCACACAGCACGCTCCCGGACGGAAAACATTCACTCAACACTGACTGAACTATTTATATGCAATTTTATAATTATACAAACAAACTGTACAATCCCTACACAAACAACACACAAACGTAGAAACAGAACAAGAATCTCCGTAAGTCGAAAAACAGTCTTAGCACGAGACTAACTAGGAGCCTGGTGACCGAGATGAAGGCCCGTATGTAGAACTCGAGGTTAATTCAACCCACGGCTACGGGCCTAACCCAGACTAGGACACAAGAAACCCCATCACAAAATTAAATAAAAAAAAGGAAGCGAAGGAAGAAAGACAAAACTCCTTCTTTAACGGCTCAGGCACTATGGTGGAATGGACCCGCTTCCTGATTTAAAAAAAAAAAAAATTACCCTAGACCTAGTTTAGTTCGAGGTTAGACTCTAACCCGGGGCTAAACTCCCTAACCCTGACTTTTACATGCGGGCCCTGGGTCACGGGCCGAGGCCTCCAGTGACTCTAACAAGAGAATCGTGTTCCAGGTCACCAACAACCGTGCCGAGTCAGGGAGAAGCAAGTACTCCTTCTCCTGTTGTTGCAAACTTCAGCCGATGTGTGCAATGATACATGATTGAGAATATACATAAATATTCTTCCCACAAGGATCAGGTCAGTTTTCAGGTTTCTCTTGAGTATTTTGTTGTCTGCCTTGCGCTTTCATGAAGCGTTGTGATCATGGCGGAAGTCTGTGCAGAGTCTTTTTTTCACCCATAAGTCTAAGAATATTGGGTGGAGAAAAACAAACCTTAGCTGAAATGAAACGAAATTGGATGCTCTTTTAGGAAAATGCAGATTTGTAGCTAAGGTTTGAATAACAACAACAACAAAAATTGTTCTTGGTTGAAGTGATACCTTAAGAAGTTTTTTTTTTTTTTTTTTTTTACAAATTTTCCCTTCAAAATAAACACTTCTCAGGATCACAAAAAGTTCAGTAATCTATTGCAAAACCTACATCAATAGATAAAGTTTGTTTCATTTTCGTGTGTAATGTGCCTGTCTATGACAAATGGTTTTGATGCTACGGCCTTTGTTCCGGTGTTACCCTCTGGGCGTCATTATAATATCCAAAACCTGCGACCTGGTAAAAACTGGTCAGTACTTTATCAACCCGACGCACAATTTCGCCAGAAAACCTCTACAGATAGGGATCCAGCACAGAGTCTGTTCTGGACAGCTGGTGTCTGCTTCCATGGTGTCGGTAGTGGTGTAAGAGTCCTTCTTTCGGGTTCATGGAACACTGCATGTAGTCTCCACGGAAAGACTCGACCTTGTGCACGCCTGTGAGGTTTACAAGTGTGGGGATGACGGCCGGCTTGGATCTGTTGTGAAAATCGGGAGGAGATTGCCCCAACTCTTTTGCCAGTTCCAGTGGTGTTCCTCCCAGGTCACGGGTGGAATCCACGGAGGGCTCGGAAGCTGGGGCAATTTTTATTATGCATGATGAATGAG
>JACVVK020000762.1:57500-67500 GCA_018292915.2 Batillaria attramentaria
CGTACTCTCTGAATACTCGACTTCGAGTGATGACGTCTGTGGTGACAAGGATGATGACACACACGACCAGCAAGATGACGAATATCCTCCAGTTACTCACAAGCCTCGTTCTACCCAGTATTATCCTGGTGACGTCACCGGAAGAGGTCGCTGCTATCGACTTCTTCTTCATTGTCAATCAGACGGTTTCGGCAAATGTATTTAATCCTTCTACATACTGGAGAAGGAAGGCCCGTGATGTAGTTCCTATTGTGTGCGATGGAGCTGTTCATTTTGAACACAGACACAACATGTGGACGATGACTATGGGACAGAAGTGGACACACAATGTAGGCTCCTTCATACCTGGATATAGAAATACACCGTTACAACACACACACACACACACACACACACACACACACACACACACACACACACACACACACACACACATCCACACACAGACACACACACAGAGTCAGACAGACAGAGTCAGACAGACACAGAGAGCATTTTAAGCGAACTTGCTTCATTATTCAGCGTCAGGAAATGAAACAGCAGCTGCCTGTTTTGGAGGGTCGTGTCTGCGGTATTCCTGTACCGATATTCTGATTTTTGTGACGTTATTTGCTCCCGGGGTGTAGAATTAGCACCTCGAAATCGCAGGCGGACATTTCGCCGCTTCGGACGACACCGGGTCGAACGCTGCGATCTCCGCGGGGAATTGTGTGGTATTAGCTCAGTGACAATTTGGTGACGGTTTGCCTATGAGGCGTCTGTGCTTCAGCGGAATAGAATTCTAGCTGTTTTGAAGCGGTGTTTGGTGCTGTTGGGTTGGTGGCTGGGTTGCGTGTTGTGGGCTGGGTGGATCTTCGATGATTTAACGCCCTTTTCCACCACATATGGGTGATCTCGAGAAACAAACACAAATGCCAGCACATATATTTGACCTCACCTGGGATTCGAACTGACGACACGAAGCCTGGACGTCCAAAGCTACTACTACTACTCCACTATACCGCCACCAGGTTTTGCGCAATAGGTCCCAGAACAACGTCAATTTAAAGAGAGGTATATTGTTGGATGTAAACTATAGATGCAAACTTAAACTCGAAACAGATCTGCAGGAATTTGCTTCCGCTTAGACGCAGTTCAACAGTTATCAGGAAATATATTTAAGGGAAACATTTCTAGCACGCGTTGTATTCAAGGAACTTTAATATTCGGTCTTTGCCTCTTGTATATTATGGGAAGACTGGACAGCGGAGCTGGTAGAGTTACTAGGGTCGTGAGTTCGATTCCATTGATGGTCGATGCCGCCCCCCCCCCCCCCCCCACAGCCCTGCCCTCTCCTCCCTCCCCCCTCTCGTCTGGGTCACTGTATCTTTGGTATCTACATTTACGTGTGTATGATTATACTGTCTTGTCCGAGCAGACTGCGATTTCCGCACCGCAAGTTGAATAAAGTTTATCTTATCTCATCTTTGGCGTATGACACACGGGAGACCTTTTTTGTTCGAACAAATTTGGAAAACAGCTCAAGACACGCTCTGGAAAAATAAGAACAAAGGTGAGGTGTAACCGCAAGAAACACGGGAAAACACCATGTTCGCTGTTTGTTCAGACTCAAAACACGCCCGTGTGACATCAGCCTTACACACACGGTTAGCTGGAAACCAAACCAAACCAAACCAAACCAAACCAAACACCATGTTCGCTGTTTGTTCGGATTGAATATACTCCCACATGACATCAGCCTTATGCTCACACGGTTAGCTGGAAACCAAACCAAACCAAACCAACCAAACCAAACCAAACACCATGTTCGCTGTTTGTTCGGATTGAATACACTCCCGCATGACATCAGTCTTACACACACGGTTAGCTGGAAATCAAAACAAAACAAAACAAAACAAACCTTGTATAACAAAAGAATGGTCACACATCGTATGCATTACATTATTTTGCAACCTTTTATTATACGACCTCTTTTATCATGCACACATGACAGTGACATATGTGACGCTACGCCACGAAATGAGTCGGAAGTTACATGCAGCTGAATAGTGCAACACCCGATTTTCCGACCGAGGTGGCTATTTTGTTTCATGGGGTACGTCATTTCAACAGATCATAACTTCAAAAATAATCATCCGATTTTAATCTGGTTTTCACCATTGGATTCAGCATTAAAAAACCTGTAAGATCATATCAAAACCTCAAAAACTTCAAAAAGTGACTTCAGACTCAAATCGTGGTGGGGCGTCACATATGAGTAGTGACCTGTTGCCGTTCTGCGATTGTGAAACTGCTAGTGATGAATTACGTAAGGGCCGACAGAAAACGCTGGCCATTAATATTAAAGCACGCGCATTTCGTTCAGCTGACGACATTATGGTTTATATTATGGGGAATGACACGCATGAGTTGGTACCTGATCAATCACCTGCTCTTTGTAGCAAAATGGGTCAGAGTAGGTACTTCCGGTTATGGGATCGAGAAACCGGAAGTTCGGATGGAGCGCCTATCGGCGTTTCCAAACGCAAAGATACATTTTTTTCAACTCAAATTTAATTCAGTTTAAAAGATTTTGTTTCTCTCTTCCTTATCGTGGTGTGGAGGAATGGACGAAGTGAAAGTGCTGAGACATGCATGAATGGTGCAACAGTGACGTTAAACAATACGCGATGGACAAAATCAGAAAAGAAAAAAAAATGGCAATAGCGTAACGAGCGAATACGAGACAAAATGCACTTTGAGGACATTCGGAAGTGTGGAAAACTGTACAGAGTAATATTCACACAGACACACAGACACAGACACACACACACACACACACACACACACACACACACACACACACACACACACACACACACACACACACAGAGTGACAGTGACATTGACACTTTATTTAACAACGGTTGAAGACGTTGGTTGCAATCAGTCACAATTTTCGAACTTGCTGTTGGATCCTACACAGTGGTACAAGGATACCCAAAGGTCTTATCTATCTATCTATCTATCTATCTACACAAGCAGGCGGGGGCCGGGGGCCGGGGGCGGGGGCCTGGCCGGGGAGAGAGAGAGAGAGAGAGAGAGAGAGAGAGAGAGAGAGAGAGAGAACAAACGAACGAACGAACGAACTTTATTTTTCAACGGAAAATATTTAGCCATACAATGGTTAATTTTCAATCTGCCGTTACTACGAAAGAAAAGAACTACAGGCAAAAAAGCAAAGAAAAACATACAACACTGAGCAACAAAAGAACAAAAAAAGAGTAATGCAAAACCAGAAATAAGAGAGAGAGAGAGAGAGAGAGAGAGAGGTGCTTTCTCAGTTGTTTTTTGTGCTGCTTTTTTTTTTTTTCTTTTTTTAAGAATACTCCAGTCGATCCGGTAGCGTGAGATGCATGAGGCGGGCAGCGTGCGAGGTGTGTGTTATCAGGCAGCTCCATCATAATTATGCTCGATCAGGGGCACCGAGACATAGACGAGTGCATCACGGGTAGAGGACGTGCCATTAATCATCAGACTGACTAAGGGTCGTCACTCCGGCCTGTATTAATTAGACGTGATTTATCTCCCCTGTCGGTGTTCTCAAGGCGGATTCAGGTCGAAGTCTGCTAGGGAGATACACTCCGTAATAATGGAGAAGGATGGAGTCTGTAACGTCCCTGCTCGCCCGGCCTCAAAGACGGAACGCCACACAGCGGCTGAATTATACTTGCGTACCTTCCCCCGTAGTGTAGTGGTTAGCACTTAGGTGTGCGTTCTGTTCTGTTCTGCCGGTTAGTGGTTAGCACTTCGGACCATGGACCGGGAGACGCGGGTTCGAGTCCCAGCCGAGGCAAGCGGGATTTTTCCTATCTAGGTCGGTTCCTACCCAGAGCGGGTGTGCTATGGGCCCAATGGGGAGGCTGCTACCACTGACACAGCCGAGATTCATCCACTTCACGGGTGCGACTGTGCGGGGTGCTTCCCTTGGTATGACACGTCTTATGGTGCGGATGATCGCACGGCCGGCACCGCAGGTGCCGTAGTTCCCGGGCCTGGTTAATGCCGGGATATTTATGACAGGAAGCGTGGAATGCGGCCCTGTCCCGCAGCCCCAAACCACACGGACCTCCATAGCATCATCTTACCATCATCCTCATCTCCGTCATCATGCATAATTAAATGCCCCAGCTTCCCTCCGTGGATTCCACCCAATTACCTGGGAGGAACACCACTGGAGCTGGCAAAGAGTTGGGGCAGCAATAAATAAATAAATAAATAAATAAATAAATAAACTGGTGTAAAGTATGAGACCCATACAAAGCATGAAAACACATTACCAAAAACTTGGGGGGTTATGCACACGCGACAGCCACAATGTTGAGAGTTCCTAATCTTCAAATTGTGGTGCTACTGACCTCAGCATTATGCCCGTTCACAATAGCGTCATCGTGAGATTTGAAAGACAGGCAGGCGCTCCATCTTGGCACAAGCTATTATGAACACTGACGATCATACCGTGATTCCTACCACGTGATTCAATATGCACCGATCTAGACTTTCCACCGATGGCACAAGAGCATTCTCCTGCGCTGGTCCTTTAGCCTGGAATTCCCTCCCTCATTCACTTCGCCAAACACCCTCCCTTGAAACTTTCAAGAAACAAAACTTAAAACCTACCTGTTTTCTGCCCATAACACCGCTTGACTGTTCTAGTTAGCATCGTGTGTGTGTGTGTGTGTGTGTGTGTGTGTGTGTGTGTGTGTGTGTGTGTGTGTGTGTGTGTGTGTGTGTTTACCACATGAAGAGAGGCGGTAAGCAGCTCAATGGAAAACTGAATCCAGAAAACCAGGACATAATGCATGAGATATGCTTAACGCGCAAGATAAACCATACTGTCATGGTTGTTGAAACGACACTTGGGGTGGCCAGTCAGGATTTAGCAGTTATTCCCCATCAAGCTGTGGGATACCGACGAGTATTTTGATCCAAGACGCAAATCAACCCTGAGCTTTAGCGAAGGGTTGATTGCGTCTTGGATCAAAATACGAGTCGGTATCCCACAGCTTGATGGGGTGTAAATGCTTTATCATCCTTTTTTGGGCCAATTTATGGTATATTTTGAACGTTTATCCTAGTAAAAACTGACAGTCGACAGCGGCTGCACATAGCAGACGAACGAGTTTGTGCGTCGGCAGAGCACTACGCCGACAGAATAAAGTGCGCCTTTTTATGCTGTCAAGACGGTGTAAATTCACTCATGAACTCAAATCCAAACAAAACCACAAGTTTTAAACTTCCACTAAAGACGCAAACAAACATGCTGACGCTTTCAAGGAAATGTAAATTTGGGAGGTGAATGCGAAACCGATCAAAACTGAACAGCTCTGTTCACGCTTTGCACGATTAGGGCGCGTTCAAGCGGGGTTCTTCCTGTTGCGATTTTCACGAAATCTGAATCTTTGTGAGTGTTTGTTCTAATATTTGTAGTACATGTACACCGATTAAAGTGACCTTCCCCCAGCAGCTAAATTTTATAACTGCATGCATGACTCAAACGATTCAAGAAGCTTCTGTTCAATCGGAGATCTATCTAGATCACGAATCCGCTGCCATTCTCTGCGCCGATAGCACACGGCCAAATCAGTAAACAGCATACATGCCAGACGCCAGCCTCGATTGAACTTGTTGAGAACGAATTTTGATAAGTGTTGGTTAAAACTGTCCGAAATTTGAGTAAGGATTGCTTGCTAGGTACAGGCTACTGTTGTTTTGTACTTGTACAACGAGTTTATGAAGTTGGAAACACCGATATGCCGAGTGAAAATGTTTCATCGTCGATGGTGTTGACATCGGGAGCGAGTTCTCCCTGAGGAGTAGTAATACATGTACTTGCTCATCGATGACGACGGGTTTTTTGTCCAAAAAGGTTGTATCTCTGTTCTTTCTTTCTGAAAGAAAGAACCTTTTTGCAGGGAAGCATGCCTGATTGTCATGTGATGTCGTGCTCTGTGTCACATGATTTCTCAAGTACTAGTACAATACGGACACTTATTACACAGGAGAGATCAAAGAAAAAGATGCCGCCATGGATGATAATGCTATTTCAATCGTTTTCAAGCCACAATTCTAAAACACTCTTGTTTAGCTGAAACTAGGAGTGCACAAGATCAATCACTCTGACCACATCCGAGAAAGAACATGAACAAAACAAGAACCTTTATACGATGAAGGGAAACCTATACAGACACGAATTCCAAAACTTCTTGCTGTTGCATTACGACAGCCCATTTCGTGCACGCGTATCCCATTTTCGGTTTTAGCCCTGTATGCGAAAATCAGGCATGATTAACGGTTCCCTGACAGCTCCTATTGCAGCAAACACACGAGTATCATCAATATGCAACACTCCCATTAATCCAAATTGAAATCCATACTTTATGATGTGTTTTTTTGTTGTTGTTGTTGTTTTGTTGTTGTTGTTGTTGTTTTGTTGTTGTTGTTGTTGTTGTGAGGCTGCTCGTGCGCAACCCCAAACTTGTGGTGTAGCAACGGCAAGTTTTAAAATTGGTATGAATATGCCTGGAACTTCTACCGTTGTAAAATAAAAGTTCTCTCTCTCTCTCTCTCTCTCTCTCTCACACACACACACACACACACACACACACACACACACACACACACACACACACACACACACACACACACGTCTGCACACATTTTGACTGTTTTCTACTCTCAAATTCTGGTGTCTGAAATAAGATAACATTGATGGTTTGGCGGACGTCAGCAGACATATTTTCCCCCTAGTTCAACCACCTGACCTGGGCTCTTCTATGTCTGGAAGTATATGGAAACCGGAAGGGGAGATAAGAGATTGTGGAGTGGAGTGGAGTGGATGGAGTTGGATGGATGGAATCCAGTTTTCGGACTGTTTTGGTTTTGTGGCTGGATGAGCGGGTGGCTTGGTTGACGGGGGGGGGGGGGGGGGGGGTAGGTCACGGTTGTTTCTTTTCAGACGCAAAAGCACACCAGTAATAAGTAATGAATAAACGAATAAATAAATAAAGGTGGTATTTCGATTCGTCTACCCATCCACCTCTTCCCTCCAAAACCACAAACAAACAAACAAACAAAAAATCAGATAAACAAACAAACAAACAAACAAACAAACAAACATCTCATCTTTTAGCCGGTGCATGCATTGCAATGTTCGTAAAAGTTTGCCGAGGGAAGGGAAGGGGTTCAAATCCCCAGCACCCACCTTCCCACTCACCCCATCCCTCCTCCCCTCAAGCTCCGGCCATCTCACATAAAAGCTTTGACCTTATCACTACACGTACCATACGCACAGTAGCACATTAACGGTAACTCGGTCAGTCAACCACACCAGTGATTGATGCGTGTCCATCGCGCAAGGCTGGTACTTGGACAGGAGTGATCTTGTCCAAACAATTGTTGATAAGCAATGATGCCCCAGGCCAATATTTACCGAGCAATCTCTGCATCGTGTCGGCTTTTGTCCGCCGGGCTGCAATGATCACCGGGGGAGGGACGGACTGACTGAGGGAGGGGGGGGGGGAGCTAGAGTAAGTCAGTCAGAGAGGCAGGTCCACCACCACCACCACCACGTCTTCCAGCCAACCGAAGCACTGGGCCGAGTCAATGTTGTTTGTTCAACACACTGACACCGGTTGTCGGAACCACTGAGGCCAGCAAAAACCAGGAGGTATTGACTGCTCTTTTTTTCCCCAACTACCGCCCACTGTTTGCTGGACAAACATTGGCACTGTGAAGTGAGATGGGAGTTATGGCTTGCGTCACAATAGTCAAGGCCGCATTCTGCCCATGTCGGCTGTGAGGTTGTCCGTCCCTTTGTACTCCCTCTGCGCGTCCGTGAACACCCTAACGCAAAGCTGACTATAAGCAGCGATCAAAGTAAATTACTTTGACGCGCTGCAAGACGATTTTACTCTGGATAACTATCATGAACTGAAAGATTGTAGTTGTCTTGCTATCAAAAGAAAGTTTTCCGAGCGTGCGTCCGCATTTTACGACAAACCGCACAGCGGACTGGCATTGAAAGGAATCAATGACTGTATATATGCAGAGGGCCTCCACTTCATTGAGAGGAACCAAACACATTGATAGTAAACTAATGACACCATTGACCTAAGCATAACAGTGACGTCATACCAGCTTACATCACCACAAATTGTAGAGTAGGCCTACATATTGCGACGACACAGTCATTATCAGGCTGTGAAATATGTGTAATGCTTTCAGAGGGATTGGAGCGCATTTATCAAATAACGTGTTTCTTTTTCATTGTTGCAGTACGTTAGGCAATTGGAAATCCGCACACAGTAACGCATTATAGACCATCGGATCGTATCTGATGGTCATTTACGTGATCTTGGTAAGATGTATTCCTATCCGCAAAAAAATGTTCATCGTCTGGTTTAGCACCACGCAGAATACTAATCTAAGAGAACGTAGGGGATGGTACGTGTGTGTGTGTGTGTGTGTGTGTGTGTGTGTGTGTGTGTGTGTGTGTGTGTGTGTCTGTGTCTGTGTCTGTGTGTCTGTGTGCGAGCGAGGAGGGGGGGGGGTGGGGGTGAATGTGCAGCCTCACATACCACCCTCCATCGCCCTCTCGCTTAGTGGTTGTGGTGGGGGTGATGATGTCCAAGGACCCATTGTAAGCAGACTAACTTGAAAGTTATTCGCTCAGCCGACTTTTCTTCCACAGCAAATATACGTACACAACCATTTACTTTGAAAGAAACGGAAGATGCGTCTTCCTCTAAGACTGAAGGACACCAGCGCTGCCCCCCCCCCCCCCTCTCTCTCCCCTCTCCCCCCTCCCCCTCTCTCTCTCTCTCTCTTCACCTCACACGCACATCCCCTACTCACCCCCGTGACTCTCTGTATCATAGTGTGGTGAACAGTGATCGTTGGAATAGCAAGAAAAACACATACTGCACTGTAGGATACCCCCCCCCCCCCCCCGTCTCCCCCCCCCCCCTGTCTCTCCCCTCCCCCCTCACACACACACACACACACACACACACACACACACAAGCTGTGGAAAAGGACATTAAACTCCCCCCCCCCACCTCCCCCCAACCCTACCCTCTCCCCCTCCCCCTCCCCCCCCAACCCTCCCCCTCCCCCCCCCCCCTGTCTGCTTCGCCCATCATCACAGTACGCGAAACATCCATGTTTTAGATATTACATCAGACTCTGCTATGACTGTAGCTGTCAATTAGCTCACACGGAAGGAAGCCTGTGTTACTGTAAACATCCTGCCCGCGCTGTGAAAAGCTCACTTCATGGTGAAAGAAGGAACGAACTGTGTCCATGCCGTAAACATCACGTTGCCGTGTTATGCGACACGATAGTCTAGGTGATAGTTTATCGTGGATTTGTCAGGTGCAACATCGCAGTTCCGTCTAATTTTTGAAATGGGGCGGTGTGCGTTTTTGCAAGCAAAACATCGGCCACCTCGATCTGCGTGTTTCGTACCCAGTTTTACTGCGTTGAAGACCCTGTATAGCTGCTGTTACGGCTCAAGCCCCTTTAACTCTCTTTAGACTGAGAATTGTTTATTTTCCCAGTAGCATACCAGCAGACGGCTGCTTCCCTTTCACCGGTAGAAATCCGTTTTGCGAGCTCGTGTTTTTTTGTTGTTGTTGTTGTTGTTGGGTTTTTTTTTGTTTTTTTTTTTTGGTACTTTATGTATTCATGACTGAGAATAAAAAAAAATAGAAAAAGAGAATTTTGGCGATCCCATAATTGGGACCTCAGCAGCCAAGCCTCGTGAACGTGAGGGTTCAAAATGGGGGAACTCATCACGGAAAGAGTTAAACACGGTCGTTTTACCACGGTTCCTGTATGTGTAGGTGGAAATGGACGACCCCACTCCTGTCAATCAAAAGGGCCGAGCCCCCAGAATTCAGCCAATCGCGTCCCGCGACATAATGAGCACAACACATGGCATGGTCTGGCAAACGTTTAG
>JACVVK020000762.1:70000-72500 GCA_018292915.2 Batillaria attramentaria
AGTACCTCTCTCTCTCTCTCTCTCGTGTACTGGCCCACTCAGCACCTTCTGTCAGCGAGGCCTGTTTTTGCAGTCGTCTGCTTGACCATAGCTGGTCCGCCAGGAGACGTAGAGCACTGGTTGTTGACTCCATTAGTGCAATGTTCCCGCGCGAGTGGTCAGTGTCCAGGGATCACGTTAGAGAGATCCTCACCAAACACAGCCAGGGGACAGATTGTGGGCTGGTCCGTGTTACCTTCAAGCTGGCTTCAAGCTAATTCCGATAAGAGTTAATTTGCACTTTTCTTTCTATTCTCCTAAGCGCCAAGCTATATCAGATTTAGCTTTTTCTTTTTTCTTCTTTTTGTAATTTTATTTTTATCTTAAAAAAAATATTTATCCAAAAATTATTTATCTATTTATGTTTATTTTATGTATTCAGTTTTATTTTCATTTATCTTTTTATTTTTTTATTTTTTAATCTTTATTTTATTTTATTTTATTTTATTTTATTTCTTTCTTTTTTTTTGGGGGGGGGGAGGATGGGGGGGTGGGGGGTGGGCGTGCGCTAGTCAAGTCATCTTTATCATTATCATTATCATCGTCGTCTTCGTCGTCGTCGTCGATGTCATCATCATCATCATCATCTGGAAGTGCAGATTGCGAAGGGCCATCAATGAAAAGCGCGTAGCAGCCTGCTTTATATACTGCTGTTTATCTACACGTGAATTATTACGTTGGAGCCTATCGCATCCCTGCGACTGTCACGAGTCATCAATTATTTACGCGTACGGATTGGATCCCATCAGCTGAGCATAACTGGGATAAATCCATATTTTGTCGCCATTATGCAACTGGAGTATACACGCATTTTATAGGAATGTGTTTAATTCATCATTCACCCTGACTGATTGGATCAGCTGATGGACTGATTGACTGGTTGACTGACAAGGATGCAGACTTAAAATAACCGTTCAGTTCTTGGTACTAAGGTCATCGTGTTCATAATGTAAAGTGCTCGGGTCGTGAGTTCGAGTCCCGGTTTGGGCCAAATATTTGTGCTGACCTTTTTCTCGTTGCCCCGTCTTTGATATCACCCTTACGTGGTGGAAAAGGACGTTAAACTCCCAAACACCCAACCCCCTACCCTCATAATGTAAAGTGTCGAATTCGAGACTTGGACTTGAACAGTTTTGCCGCATTCAAAACTGACTTCCCTCAGTAATCCTTTTACTGGGGTTTCATGAAACATTGCTTTTTACCCCTTCGTGTCTTCAATATTAATCATACTGACGATGTAAAGGTTGCCTAGCTTATTCCTGGTCAATGGAAATGTCACGCAAGCATGTCTGCAGTCTGCATATATCTATATAGGCCATTGTCAGACGCCTTTCTCCATGTACACTTGCACCTCTCCCCTCCTCTTCCTCCGCTAGGACTTAACGTACGTCAGTGTTAACAACTGTTTACTCGGAGTTATCCAAACTGGACAAAGCATCTCCCGCCACCCCTCCAGCGTGGGGGAGAAGCCAGGCCGTATTCTCCGATTCAGTGATGGACGCCAAAAAGGTCTGGACGAGTCTTGGCCTTGTGGGACCGATTCGACCATTAGTGGACTGTAGAGTCTACCCGAGTCCCGCCCCCCAAAAACTCCTAATTAGTTTTGTCGCCTTACATTAGTGTGTCGGGCCCCAGGGAGACCCCCAGTGCTGACCCGAACGCCACGACAAGGATCTGGGGTGAGCTGAGCAGCTTGGCTTCGATTATCTGCCCCTGGGCAAAATAAACAGGCTGAAAATCGCGTGATGTAGCGGACGGGGAGGGGGGGGGGGAGTGGGTTTAAGACTGAGGAGAGAAAAGGGAAAGGAAAGATTGGAGGTAAGGAAGATTGGAGGTACGTAAAGTGAGGATGAGAATTTGGAATATTTAATGATGGGAATCACACCTGGTTGGCGCCCAGCTCACAAATTATACAACTATGGCTCAAACTCAGATTTGTGCGATGATGATGATGATGATGATGATGATGATGATGATAGGTGCGTTTAAGCCCTCTTTAGGTAATTTTACGCTGCAGAAGCTGAAATGCTTGTGTTAATATTGCATGCGCCTCAGCTATTGCGTTTAAAATTCCACCCGGCAGTAATCCTAGCTGATTAGTTTTACATTAGTAATTACTTTTCACCTCTTCGTGTCTGCAATATTGAAACGCTTGCGGGAATGCTTTTTAGGTCTGAGTGAATTATAATATAACGCTCGTGCATTCAACCCCCAAACTGTGGAACTCCCTTCCTAAGTCCATGAAGGAGGCAGTCAAGATCACTGCTTTCAGGAAAAGAGATTGAAGACTCATCTTTTTAACGCATCAATCTATTAGCCATCGATCAGTTCTGCTTTTCTCTGTCCTTTTAAATCCTCTCCCTACGCGCTCTGAGCACTTAAGGGTGGACCCCTGCGCTGCATGAAGTCATTATCATTAAGTCATTATCATCAAGTCATCATGATTATCATCATGATCATC
>JACVVK020000762.1:80000-122500 GCA_018292915.2 Batillaria attramentaria
AAAAAATTGACTTGGTGGTCGCTTGGAAACGCAGTCCTGCCATTACACCGATACCGTCTGGTCACTCGTATCCGGGATCATATCTGGACCAAAAGGATGGGTGGGTGTTCGGGAGTTCGACGTCCTTTTCCATCACGCATGGGTGATATCAAAGACAGGGCAACGAAAAAGGGTCCAGCAAAAATCCTGGGCCCCAGCCATCATACGAACTAACGACCCGAGCATTGAAAGTCCAACGCTCGACCATTCTGCTATTCCGGCTCCACATCTCCCCCCCCCCTCCACACACACACCTTACACACACTTAACACACTTAACACACACACACACACACACACACACACACACACACACACACACACGCACGCACGCACGCACGCACACACGCACACACAGAGCCGGCATGCGGTGCTCCGAAAACAAAATCGAGCGAACGATTATTTCCATCGCACCTTGCCCCTGTGTTGTGGTGGAAGCTTAGTTACCGGCATGTGGCAGGAGAAGTTTATTACTAGTCTATCCCGCCATCTCTTTTGGGCCTCCCAATCTCTGGCAACAGGCGGGCGAGGCTTCGCGCGGCTCATGGGGTCTCTGGGTTATCGGTAACGATTTAGATTTTGCCCGGGAGGACATGCCTGCAGAGTTAGTTAGAGCCGCGACTGGATGGTAGGTTGTTCTGTGGGATAGCGTTTCTTATTACGATTATATTCACCAGTTACGGGTGATACCAGAGACAAGCCAACGAAAAAAAAAAAAGGGGGGGGGGGGGGGTAAGAATAATAATAAGAAGAAGAAGGAGCGCTTTACCCAATTCCATGAATCGGCTCAAAGCGCCGCGAACTGAACCCAACACGCACGCTCACGTGAATCACACGCATTCTCTCACACACTGGACATAAACACATTACAATCACGTGGTGCGAAGGGTCAGCTCAGCTACTTAAATTTCGGAATTTAGAATTGCATTATGATTTATTTTTCAAATTTGGTGGGCTGAACATTTCCAAATGGGGGAGGGTTGTAATGGGGAAGGAAAAAAGAAAGCATATAAAGCCAGCACAAGCATGTGGCTTCCGGACTGGATTCACAACCCACGACTCGAGATTTTTCGGTTCAGCGCTGTACCACCTCGACAATCCTGGTTCTGCTAGCGGTTGAAATTGGTGTTAGGGTGTGTATTCCTGTTTTGATTGCACTATGTAATATTCTGCCAAGAGGTGTTGTGACGGTGACCTTGTTTGACAACACAGAGTTGAGCCAGTACTACTAAGACTAGAACTACACAACAAGACTCTTTCAAAGGTCTTGCGGATGTACATATCAGTGTTGGCATGGTATTGTTGAAATGGCCTCTGGCGGAGAATTTTGGCAATGCGGGTATTCATATTCGTATTTGTATGAGGCGAGACTGCCAACAATCGCATCGTTTCCGGTTTGTTTTAAAAAAAAATGACCCGCCTAAAGCAAGATCGCAGTTGTGGGAGGAGCTCTATCATGTTGTGGACAATGCACCGAGCAAACACTGCTTGTTCTGAAAGGTACAACACAGAATTGTTGTAGCTACTGCTGTCGTAAGTTTATGCAGACGACTTTATCCATGTGACTTATTGGCCGACATTTTGGAAACCACATACTGTGTCGCCCGCGTACACTGCCCTCTATATGGGATCGGTCAATGACTAGGAACCTCGAAATCTCACCGGACAAAGCATTTGTGTGTGCGGCCCAGTTTAGGGGTGGTAGTGGGAAAAGCTTTGCATGGCTGTATTACAAAGTTTTGTATGCATAATAGTGCAGCGAGAGAAGACGCTTGCCAACTATTGTGTAAAGCGCGCGCCCTTAAGCGGGGAGACAACTACATTTTACTGGAATTTGTCCGCTACACATAACCGCCGGTGCACTGGGCGAGGAGATGAGAGTTAGTTAGTTAGTTAGTTAGTTAGTTAGTTAGTTAGTTAGTTAGTTAGTTAGGGCTTAACGCCGCGCAAGCAACAAAGGCTAATTCGCGGCTCATGGAACCCTTACACAAAAGTAATTATTTCCAATAATTTTTATCATCCGCTGACTAATCACGGAGAAGCGTGACTCCCTGTCATGTACTCTTTGGTTAATTTGCTGTACTTTTAGCAATTTTCCCTCCCCTAAGACAGGCGTTTGAAAAAAATCGAAAACTGGAAAAGTCGTATAGACTAATGGTTGTGTGTCTGTATTGCCCGAATTCTAAACCTGGCACGAACTGCCTGTGCCAAAAGGATAAAAACATCGACACTAATTGTTTTACGGTTTCTGAACAATGTGATAATAATAACACAGAGAATGTGTTGAGTTTGTGGTGTGTATCTATTGTTATTTACTCTTTTGTGATTCATTCTTAGGTACAACAACTGATACATTATAAGATGGTTTTGTGATGCATAAATCCAAATCCACTGGGGAGCCGGCATAGCCGATTAGAGCGTTGGACTCTCAATGCTCGGGTCGTGAGTTCGAATCCCGGCTGGGGCCAGATATTTGTCATGGCCTTTTTCTCGTTGCCCCGTCTTTAATTTCACACATTCGTGGTGGAAAGGGACGTTAAACTCCCAAACACCCACCCCTACCCTCTGATATGTCTTCCTTCAATATTGTTCTTAATGTTTTTAAGTTGTGAGCCAGAAGAAACTGTTCCTGTAATGCTGGTCATTACTGGACAACTGATAAGATCATTGAAATGAACTTCTATCCAACTTAAACCGGAATAATGGGCTCGATTCTGAGTCCTTTCAGAGTCACACAGGAAGGTCATTGTTGGACCCTTTTCGCCGCACATTGATCACAGTTTTGAAGCGTTTTAATTTTTGACAGCTAACACGCGAAGGCCATAAAGAGTAATCCAGCTTAAAAGCTGTGTGCAGAACGTTTTGTTTATCACTGTAGATAATGTTCCTTTGAAACCGGCGCTTTCCGTTTGAATTCTTTTTTTTGTTTTTTTTGTTTTTTTTTGTTAAGGAATTGTATACACGGCGTCAGTTTCGATGTACAGCTGAAAATAGCAACGTGAGTTATTTCAGGGTGTGCTTCTTTTGCGTGTGACGGCGTGCGCGATCGATCAAAGACATGGACTCCTCCACTCTGTGTGTGTGTGTGTGTGTGTGTGTGTGTGTGTGTGTGTGTGTGTGTGTGTCAGTGCGTGCGTGAGTGCGCGCGCGCGCGCGCAATGCAAAAAGCCATCCAGCATCATTCTAAAATTCCTGTCGGTAGACTATATTTAGAACCGTGTTCTCGAACTCAGTGGCTATGCATACCGCTCTGATGTAGAACGGGATGAATGAATCTTTGAGCTAGTAATTTCAAGGAAGCCAGGACCTATAATTGGGTAGCCTATCTTCGTAAGAGATTTTCATTGCTTCAGACGTCGTTTTGTTTTCACTGTATACATGTGCTTTATCAGTATTCTCACGGTGAAATACCTCAACCTTAATCTTTCCTTTAGGATGTACGGTGTGGGTGGGACGAGGCCACGGACATATAGAGATAGACGCACCGCGGTTGCGGAAAAGTGACGCCGCCGCGCGCCATGTTGCTAGTACCTGGAAGTGCCAGCTGTTTGCATAGCGCGCATAGCATTGGCCAGACGCTATCAGCTGTTTACATAGCGCGCATAGCTTTGGTCGGCTTTATCTTACGTCACATTTCTCATGACGTATTTCTAAAGAACTTTGTATTTCGAACGAGGCGTCCTATACACAGAGCCCCTGAGTTCTGGTATTAGTAAGATGGCCGCGATAGCGACACTCGCATGCAGCGGTGGCAGCGTGCGGCGGTGCGTCTATCTCTTTACGTCTGTGGACGGGGCTCTGGTGTATATATATCTGAACCACTCAGTGCAACGATTGCATTGCACCCTACTGTGGCGCGAGCGGAGAGCCAACTGTTATCGCTTTACATGCAACCAGCAGTGATCTTCAGGAGGGGTTTTTGAAGCTGTACCTTTTGATCAGTTGCGCAGAATGCAATTGGCTCAGTCAAATTCACGCTCACGTGGTAACGATACGGGAATGTAAGGAACAGATAGGGAGATTTCCCTTTTTTGTCTTTTTTTTCCGTTTTGGAGAGCTGTACATATGTACTCGGTTGTGGTGGTGGTGGGCGTAGTGGTGGTGGTGGTGGTGTTTGGGGTGGGGATGGGGCGCTTTTGATGGCGACGGATGGGCGGAGAGTTGAAGTGTTGGTGTGGGGGATGGGGGAGAGGGGGATAGCCGGGGGGCAAAGATGCAGGGAGAGGGAGATGTGTGTGTGTGTGTGGGGGGGGGGGGGGTAGGTATGTAAGCAAGAGCGATTGGAGACGGTTCTAAGAGGCAGGTTATGGGGGAAGGGACATTTTTTGTTTTTACTTTATTATCCCTTTCGGGAAATTCGGACTGCTTCCCCTGGGTGAAGCGCGTCGCCGCGCCGCGGTGCAGCGCCACCCAATACCTATTCTACATTTTTTTAAACAATTTTGCTGGGGAAGGAAAGCCATATAACCCGGAGAGAACCCCCCGATGAGCAGCCCGGTAGCCAGGAAAAACCGGTATCACATATCATAAGTTCGACCTGGGCTCGATGCCACGCTTCATCGCAATGACATTTGGTGATGGTCGTTCAGTAGCGCAGCGTCTAAATCCGATCCGACGCACTACCTGTTAGACCACCGCTCATCCCTGACCACCGCTCATCCCTGACCACCGCTCACCCCAGACCACCGCGCATCTATCTTAAAGAAACAGTCCAGCTGAACACGATTCAGTCCAGTCAGACTGGGTAGCCTCGATCTCACTTGATGTATCCTTGACTGTGATGCAGCTGTTGCACAAACAATTATTCAGTTATACAGGCAAAGGAGATGGTTCCTTGGTGCAGTGGAACTGTTACAGTTTCTTGGTGCAGTAGAAATTGCCATTTCTTTACGGCTGAGAATAGTATATTTATTGTGGTGTGTGTGTGTGTGTGTGTGTGTGTGTGTGTGTGTGTGTGTGTGTGTGTGTGTGTGTGTGTGTGTGCGTGCGTGCGTGCGTGGGTGCGTGCGTGCGTGCGTGCGTGTGTGTGTATCTGTGTCTGTGTGTCTCTGTCTATGTGTGTGTGTGTGTGTGTGTGTGTGTGTGTGTGTGTGTGTGTGTGTGTGTGTGTGTGTGTGCCTGTAAGAAATGGGGTGCGAAGATTCCCTAAAGAGTCACACAAAGGCAGATAGAGTTTCAAGAACTAATCGCGTAATCTAAATGTAAATGTACCTTGTCTGTAGAAAAGTTTCTCCGTCTATTCTTCTCCGACTGTGTATAATGAAACATAATATTTGCCCACAAAGTCTAAAGTTATTCTGTCTCGAACGTCAATTACGCCAGCTATATTGGCCAGTGTTTTGGATAGATTCCGCCACAATGCACTGGAACCGACTGATTTTTTGTTATAGAGCAAAAGTGACACGAGACAGATATTCACAACGCCCTCCGTCACAATCCATTGGAGTTAACTTTTTTTTTGTCCTCAAGTACAAGTGACATTAAACAGATATTCACAAGGCCGCCAGACATCCCCGTTTCTACTGGAATGAATTGAATCAAATTTCTGCTTTTTTGTGTCGTGTGGCGAATTTCTTGTCTGCAGACATAATTGTCCATGCACAGAGAAAATTATTGTCCTTAACTCTCAAACAGTGTCTTTCGTCCAAACTTGGAGATGTGTGTGTGTGTGTGTGTGTGTGTGTGTGTGTGTGTGTGTGTGTGTGTGTGTGTGTGTGTGTGTGTGTGTGTGATGATGCGCGGGTAGATGAGTGGGTGGGTGTGGGCGTTTTCTTCGTTTGTTTCCCGCGGTATAATTTCATTTCAAACCTTTTTTCATGCCATCACAAGCAGGAGAAACCTTGGTCGTGAGGGAGTACACCCCTACCTCCCACCCCCCACCCCCTCCGTAAAAAAAATCTTTCCCAGAAAAGAATTATTCTATGCCTGTATCTAACATCTATCCCAGACGTCTAACAATTCACCAGCGTATAACTATGTACGGTCACTGACCGCGAAAGAGAAGATACATGTACCGACAACGAAAAAAAAAAAAAAAAAAAAGTAGACGGTGCAAGGAAGCAGACGTGTAGCCAGACGACGATCCGTCTCCTGTATTTCCACAGTGTGTTTGCACAATCTATGTCTGTCTGCAGACCCTGGTTGCGGAGACGCTGGTGCTGGCCAAGACCCATGGCTGTGTGGAGAAGATTGAGAGCGAGCTAGAGGAGGAGTTACGACGGGAGTCGAGTGGGCGGACGACGGGCCCGCTGTCAAAGTGCGTACATCACACAACTCTCTGTTGCAGAAGATATTGCGGAAGATATGGCCATGATATTACTCAGGCTGAAATGGCCGCTGTTTGATAGTCTTTAACTGTCTGTCTGTCTGTCTGTCTGTCTGTCTGTCTGTCTGTCTGTCTGCCTGTCTGTCTGTTTCAGCCGCTAATTAGTCTTTGTGGCTTGCCCGCAGCTTTTAGCCCTAAAAACTCACTCTGTCTGTCTGTCTGTCTGTCTGTCTGTCTCAGTCGCTGTGTCTGTCTGAATCTCTAGGGATCTGCCTCTGTCTCTGTCTGTCTGTCTGTTCAAGTAAGTTCAAGTAAGTTTATTTCAACCCTGTGGAGCATAGGGATGGAAAAGAAAAGCAATACCAAAGTAACATCAGGTGCAGTGCAGAATAATTCCCATACCTACCTATCTACCCACTAACCTACCATCTCCCTCTCTCCCTCCGTGCCTTCCTCCCATCCTACCTACCTTACTACATCTGTCGATGTCTGTATCTCGCTCTCTTCGTCTTTTTCTGTTTTAAAACGAGCGATGCCAAGCATTCGTGTTCCATGATATCACCAGTTCTTGACATGAATCAGCGCAGTACATTGTTGGTCCTGACATCATACCACAGGATAAATGGATGCATGGGGGCGGGTGATGGGGGGTGGGGGTGGGAGTGGCTTGTGTAATTGTTTTCCCATGACGGATCATGTCTTAAGTTGTTGATGAAATAAATCTGTCTGGTGTTATCCGTTAGACCAGGAAGTGGAAGCAATCCTAAATTAATTGGTCCAGCCTCAGCCTGTTGAACAGACGGACGCACTTACAGAAGAATGGAAATACAATGCTCGTGAACTGATAACAGCATGGAGTATAATTCTGCAAGTATAATGAAAACAAACCAGCAAACAAACACAACTGAACAAACAAACAAAAAAACCCTCAAGCATATTTACATAGTAAAGAATAAGATTCGAGCATTTTTTTAAAGCATTTTTCAGAGGTCAAAACAAACAGTAGACCATCATAACCTAACTAAAGGAAAACAAGCAAACAAGCAATCAAACAACCAAATAAACAAGCAAACTTGTACAATAATACGGCTACACAAGTTTTCGAAATCAAGCGAGAGAACTCGTCCTCAGGCGAGAGAACTCTAACTCGACGCGTGAAGTTTGTCCGCAACGCCGACTGAATGCAGCCGCTCGATGGAATCTGTAGATTAGTTAGATCCCTGTGGACAGTCTGTAGCAGCTAGGTCTTTGGGGACCGGTCCGCAAACGTGATCGTCCCTGAATCATTCTTACTGACAAAGGCGACCTTTGTGACTTCTGCCAAAGTTTCCTCTTTTTTTGGGCGTGTCAGAGGACACATCAAAAGACTGGTTTCTTACTTTATGACTGAGGGGAAAACAAGTTGTTCCCCATTCAGTGTCTGGCAGTTCTAGCACTGGAAAAACCCCAAACAGGCAAAGCAAATTGACACACACACACACACACACACACACACACACACACACACACACACACACACACACACACACACACACACACACACACAAACACTACACGATGGACGCACGCACGCACAAATGTTCACGCGAGCACGCACGTAAGTTCCGCGACAACAACACAAGGTATGTTACGCGAGAAAAACAGCAGGTACAACTGAATTTTTTTTTTCTATCTATATTCAGTGTCGCTCCAGATAAATTGACAAACCACACACACACACACACACACACACACACACACACACACACACACACACACACACACACGAGAACGGCGTAATTTAGCACAACAGTAATGTAACGCAAAAAAAGACAACAGGAAGCGCTGAAATGAAATCCGTTTATTTCTATCAATATTGAGTGTCCCTCGGGGCTGTGAAACGGGAAGTTCGGCAATTGCACTTTACACGACATAAACAATAAAGGGAAAATTGTCCTGCATTTTTTCGCGGTTGCATCCGTGTGAATAGCGCACACTCCCTTAAATTTATCTTTTTACAGCCTGAAGTGAGAAGTGAATTACAGCCCATTTTGATGTCCACTGCTTGTCAGTGCTAAGCTATTTTCGCGTACCCAGATTCCACTGACAGACGCGTAGGTGACAATAAGATAGCAGCATGAAAACTTCCCCCCTTTCCCCCACGGCTCTCCCTAGCGTCCCTCCCACCTCCATCCCTCCCCCCTTCCCCACCCTCCTCTCCCAGCGTTCTCAACACTCTCCCAGAAGAAAGAAAATGGGATTGTAATTTTACTTTCTGTTCAGGGTTGGTGGGTTTTGGGGAGTTTAACGTCCCCTTTCCACCACATTTGGGTGATATCAAAGACGGGGCAACGAGAAAAAGGCCGGAACAAATATTTGGCCCCAGCCAGGATTCGAACTCGCAACCCGAGCATTGAAGGTCCAATGCTCTACCATTCGGCTATCCCGGCTCCCCAGATTTCTTTCCACTAAAGACAGCAGTCATTACAATTTTAGAGGAATGAGGAACTTGAAGCAAAATGACAGATTGCCTCCAGTTCATTCTCTTCAACCTGCATAAATGAATCCTAACCCCCACCCCCCCCCCCCCCGATGCCACCCCCTCCCCCCCACCACCTCGTATCATCTTCGTCCCTCAGAATTGCCCCCCTCACCCCCCCCCCCCCCCCCCCCTCGCCTTCCGCTGCGCCCTTTAAAAAAGCGTTTTTCTTGATTAAAAAGGCACGTTCTTCATAAGCTTTTTACTCTCCTTGAAATTTAAATGAATGAATTTGATCCCAGGTGGCGCCGCAAGGGAGAGAAGGCGTTGAAGAGCAAGTACGTGCTGCTGACAGTCGCTCTGTTCTGCGTCACCGACTGTGCCCTTGTCCTTGGGGAGCTCATCCTTGACCTCCACAGGGTCAAAGGTAAAGATTTTCTTATTGTAATTTACATTCGCAGAGTTCACCTTTGAAGCAAACACCGAGAATCAATATAATGTGGTGTTTGTTGGGTAATTAGAGTTTTAGGGCTGTTGAATGCTGTTTAATATTGTCGACCTTGACTACGGCCTTGACCCCCGCACAAGGTTACTCCTCTTGTGTAGTAGCAGCGCTTTTTGAATTGGAGTCGAGTTTGCTGGAGTTGTTTCTGTAGTGTGAAGTTCTCAAAAATCGAGGCCTGCGCTCTGCAGTTCCAGCCATAGTTTCACAACCTTAGAACAATTTTCCATCTTGTCTTCTATGTATGTAAGTTAATTAAAATTAGCCTGTATCATTTGTCTGAATTTCCTATATTCAAATTCAAATTCGAATTCAAAAACACTTTCTTGTCTATTAAATAACAGGTGTGACGTGGACCCACAGTTCGAAACAAAATATAAATGAAAAAGTAAGATTCTAGGTCAATAAAAATAATGTGAAATTGGTTTGGCATGTGCAAGAACTTCACCCCTCAAAAATATGTTTATTTATTTATTTATTTATTTATTTATTTGTGAGGAGAGCTTGCAACGTAGGCATTACTGCCTATAAACTCGATCAAATAAATCTCTCTCTCTCTCTTTCTCTCTCTCTCTCTAAAAAAAAAAAAAAAAAAAAAAAGCCTTCTCCCCCCTTCTCCCCGAAAATCAAATCTTCGCTTCTGTAGCGATGTCCTTCGCTCTGCTGGAGAGAGGCGGACCATACATGCCCGCTATTTCAAGGGGCTATTGATTGTGCTCGCCAGATTACACAATGACGTCACAACAGTAGAAAGGCGCCCAAGTCTAGACGGCAACAGAACAGAGAAAGGATGGAGCACGCGGACTTGCGAACATTCTGGTCAAGAGTGACGTCACTCTAAAACTAACAGCGTGTGTTTTGACGTGAGCGGATAGAAAGCCCCCCCCCCCCCCCCCCCACACACACACACACGTCTGTATGTAAAGTAACAATGACAGTGTCCTTTAAATTCAAGCACTAAACTGTCGACGGAAGCACGATTTTTTAAAACTCTTCCCAAAACTACACACATGAAAGCTGGCTAAAGGAAAAATAAAACCCTGCTAAATCCAAGAGAGAGAGAGAGAGAGAGAGAGAGAGAGAGCAATGAAATGTCAATCGGAATCTCTATTGAAGCTTATCTGTATTGTCATGAACTGAATCAGAAGGTCAATATAGATAAATGCCACATCCGTTGAGGATTCCTTATTTCAGGAATTTTGTGCATGTAGATCCTCATGACATTCTGCAGAACCATCATTCAACAATAACAATTATTATGTCTCGATATTTAGGCAAAGGCAAACTGTTTCGGTCTCTGGTACACAACTGAGCGGGTCACGCACAAACACACACACACACACACACACACACACACACACACACACACACACACACACACACTGTCTTAGTGTGTGCTCGCTAGGTTGTTATTTGCTTGTTTGTTTGTTTGTTTTTTTCTGGATTTTTTGTTTGTTTGTTGTTGGTTTTTGTTTTGTTGTTGTTCTTTGTGCTGTTCATGTTACTTTTGTCGTTGTTAGTAATCGTCTTTTAGTTTTTCTGCATGTTTTTACAGACCTTCAATCACACCGAACCTCTTACTTCCCTCCCCCCCCCCACTGTCTCTACCTCCCCCCTCCCCCACCCCCCCTACCCGCTCTCTCTTCCCCCCAACCCTCTATCCCCCTCCTCTGTGTCTTCCTTCCAGTCCAGCTCCTCTCCCTTCCAGCCCAGTCCAGCTCAGGTTGCCAACAGCTGTAAATCGATTATATTTCACAAGGTGACGGATCGGCTCGATTTGATCGCTCAGAACGGGGTTTTGATGCGATTTAATCGCACTCTACACGCCGGAATAACCTTCTCTATCAGGTTGTACCGTGTGCCTGCACGCAAACGCTATGAACAAAGGCGTGCATCCATGGCATGAGGCTATACGCCCGTCAGACACAAGTAGCGGCCGGTCACGTGCGTGGCCACTAGACAAGCTGGTGCCTGAAATGCAGGTGGAACTATATATACAACAGAAGAAGAGAGTTGCCAGGGGATGGTCATCATGATCTTTGTTTGTTCAAAATATCAGTTCATGTCATAAGAGAGGGTAGATGAGTGGGTAGTTGGGAATTTAATGTCCTTTTACACCAAGTAAGGGTGATATCAAAGACGGGGGCAACAAGTAAAAGGACAGCACAAATATTTGGCCCCGGCCGGGACTCGAACTCATGACCCGAGCACTGAGAGTCCAACACTCTACCATTCGGCTATCCCGGTTCCCCCATGCCATAAGAGAAAGTCTCTGCATGTTGAAACAGGAGAGGGCGACACGACAGTTCCCCTTGCACCAAGGAACTGTTTGCTTTGACTGTATTGCTGGATCTGTTTATGTAACAGGCCCATCACTGTCAAGGATGCACCAAATCAGAGGCTTCCCAGTCTGACTGGACTGAATTGTGTTCAGCTGGACTGTTCTCCTGTTCCCTAAGGATAGCTGACCCTTAACCCCCCGTAACCTGCCCGTTAGGGACGTTTCCAATCACTGTTGTACTGGGAACGTTAAACCCTAGCTTACGTACCATGTGGAAACACAAGACTGACTGGACAGAAGGGCCATCCCACACTTTTTTCGCTTTGTTTGGCGTGCTTTTATCTAATTTTATTGTTATTGATTGTTTTTGTAAGTTTCTTTTGGCTTCTTCTGTGTTTGGTTTGTTTGTTTCTTTGTTTTGTTTCGGGGGTTTGGGTGGGTCGGGTGTGTATTTTTCTTTCTGTTATTGTTGTTGTTGTTGTTGTTGTTGATGTTTTTCAGAGAGAGGTGTGTACGTAGTTTGCTGTTACAGCCACTGACCACAATAACAACAACAATGATCGCAACAAAAACGAATAATACAAAAATGCAAACCACACAAGTATCAAGCACAGAAAGTGAAACATAACCACGATACGTGGACGACTTGTGTGTACCTATCATTCACCTCTGCTTCCGCGCTCATTTCTATGACGTGACGTGACGTGACGTAAACAGTCTTTCCCGAATTAATCCAGCTTCCGTGTTGTTTGTCTCGTCTCTCGGAGAACGTTTGGATGCTTTGATAAGTTCAGTGCCACAAATAGCAACTATGATCAATCTGCAACAATGGGCGATTGCCCGTGTACCTTAGTGCTAATGCCCAGTAGGCCAGAGAAGGTTACACAGTGTTGTGTCTTAATGTACTTCAGGGGAGGGGGCAGGCTGTGGGCGGCTTTTTTCGGGGGAAGGGGAGGGGAGGGGGGGGACTGGTGCTTTAATTTTCTGTTGTAGGGCAGTCAGTTCTTATCCGGATTTTTCTACCTTAGACGTTGTTATTTCTCCTTTGTTTCTCCCAGTGCGCGCCCTTGTTGATTGGATGGTGTTTATGCAAAACGACATGTCCTTAGAGATCGATACTTACCGGCCCCCGTAGTGTAGTGGTTAGCACTGACTTCGGACCATGGACCGGGAGACCCGGGTTCGAGTCCCAGCCGAGGCAAGCGGGATTTTTTCTACCTAGGTCGGCTCCTACCCAGAGCGGGTGTGCTGTGGGCCCAATGGGGAGGCTGTTGCCACACCGCCGAGATTCACCCACTTCACGGGTGCGACTTTGGGGGTGCTTCCCTTGCTATGACACGTCTTATGATGTTGATGATTACACGGCCGGCACCGCAGGTGCCGTAGTTCCCGGGCCTGGTTAATGCCAGGATATTTATGACAGGAAGCGTGGAATGCGGCCCTGTCCCGCAGTCCCAAACCACACGGACCTCCATAGCATCATTTTACCATCATCCTCATCTCCATCATCATGCATAATAAAAATTGCCCCAGCTTCCGAGCCGTCCGTGGATTCCACCCATGACCAGGGAGGAACACCACTGGAGCCGACAAACAGTTGTGCCAGCAAAAAAAAAGAAAAAAAAAGTCGATACTTGGACGCAGCAAGGGAGGGATCTGTGCTTGTATTGGCACGTTATCGTATTGCTACAGATGTACTGGTTCCAGCACCGGGCAAAAATGATAAGAAAGACGGGGAGAGGGGGCGTATTTGTCAGCACGATTGCACGACCTTACCAGGCAACAGACAATGCGGACAACTGCCCCAGAGCTCTGCTTCCCTGCCTGCATGACCCCAACACATGAGGGAACAAACTCCCCCACATAAAATCAACAATATAAATAAAACAAAGACAAAATGAGTCTCATATCATATCAAACTCCACCTAAATACGACGAAATGAAAGTCACCTTTCATTAATAACTTAGACGATGGTGTGGCCAGTCGTCACAATGTAACACCGAGCGACTGACGTGTCCGTGTCTGCCCACAGTCTGTTCACGCTCTTTCTCGAAGAAAAATCCCCTCAGTAGGTCTTTCTCTGCGTGACTCCGACCCTATGGCATGTGACCGGCTATTAGTTATCCAGGGCCCGCATGAAAAACTCGAGGTTAGGAATTTTAGTCCCGGGCTATCCAGGGCCCGCATGTAAAACTCGAGGTTAGGAATTTTAGTACTGCATCTTCCGTGACCGTCAGAACGCATTTGACATCTTTCGTGACGATGAGTAAATATTCTAAAAAGTTCACCGGCAGGAGATTCTTCCGATCACTGACAGTATCAAAGAAGACATTGAACAGTGGCGAGACATCCCAAGAAACGCAAGCATTACGTCAATCAAATATGATGTCGGCAAAATGACGCCATTCTTTCCTTCGAAAACACCGCACATGTCGAGGAAGTTATCGAACGGATATAAAATTCAGGTCTCGAGCATGCGCATCAAAGGGATTTCGCAAAGTTTAAAACAGATTGCCGGGTTAGGTAGCCCACGCTCTAACTTTGATTTCTACATCGCGCTAAATCGCTCCCGCTGGCCGCGGAGTAGCTGGTCTGGGTTAGGCCCGTAGCCCTGGGTTCAAGTAACCTCGAGTTTTACATGCGGGCCCAGTCCTTGGTAAGTTTCAGTGGCGTTCTTTATCTTGGTTCTGTTTCTTCGCAGACACGCTGGAGACGTCAGAGCAGGCGATCCAAGACTTCAAGCTGACCCTGCACAAGGCCTACCCGAAGGAGGTTCCCGACGTGGACGCGGACATCAAAGACATCTTTAACAAGATCAGCTACTCGCGCATCGAATGGTGCACGAAGGACATGAACTGCACGGGGCTTAATACTCTACCGTCGTTCGCGTCGACATCGTCATCGTCTATATCATCGTCATTATCAACAGTGTCTCCAGCATTGTCAGGGTCGCAGTCGTCAGGGAGGAGGAGGAGGAGGAGGTCCGTGCGCTCAGGGTCAACCGCGTCGTTAAGACCAACGGGGTCAAGGTCAGGGAGGTCAACGCTGTCAGGGTCACTCAGGTCAAGGACGTCTGGATCGTCAGGGTTACCGTCAGGGAGGAGGTTGCTGGTGCTGGACACCCACACCTCCAGCGGGAAAGGTCGACTGCTGGCGAGCCGGACTCGACGCAGTACCAGCAGCGTCAGCGAGGATGCAAGTCAGGAAACGGAGTACGTTGTAGTGTACGACGACGGGAAAATCTCTGACACAGTCAGACAACACAACGAATCTGCGTATGCGCGGGGTGTGCATGGCAACGAGACTGATCTGGAGGGGAATCAAGGGATGGATCACGTGTACAGCCTTGAAGAGGAGATTGCCCACGTGCTCCATCTGACCAGCGTCACGATGCTGGGCTTTCTAGCGTTCGAGGTAAGTCTTTAGAACTTTTAATAATTATTACGCAGTTTATGTATGAAGATTGTCTGACTGTGACCACTAGGCTGAGTCGCACTTTTATGCGATACAACACTGACTGCCCAGGAAGGTAAAACTTCCTGTGTCCCGAACAGGAATGAAACCTACAACCTCTAGAATTAATCTGTCAATTCCCACAACACTGGTCACTCGTTCTCGACCGCGGAGATTCGACCGTGTTTACACGATTCACTGGTTGGTGTTCAACTCCTCTGACCATAAGAAACAAGATCTGACGAAGAGACGGGGAGTGCCCTGTCAGCTAGGTGCGTGAGAGAATGCGTGTGATTTACGTGAGCGTGCGTGTTTGAGATCAGCTCGCGGTGCTTTGGACCAATGAACTGGATAAAGCGCTTGTAGCATATTTGAAGTTTATCGCGCGCAATTTGATTCCATTCAAACTCGTATTCGCATAGATCTTTCAAAAGGCTGCCAGTAAATCCGCATTCTTCTTCTTCTCCTCCTCCTCCTCCTCTTTCTTCTTCTTCTTCTCCTCGTCCTCCTCTTTCTTCTCTTCGTCCTCCTCTTTCTTCTTCTTCTTCTCCTTCTTCTTCTCCTCCTCCTTCTCCTCCTCGTCTTCTTCTTCTTCTACCCCTATATGGTGGAAAAGGACGTTAAACTCCCACTCCCAAAAATCCACCCACCCTCTTCTTCTTCCTCCCCTCCTCCTCCTTCCCTTCTTCTTCTTTTCCTCTTCTTGTGTGCTACTTTTTCTGTTCTTTTAATCGACTGATCTATCGCGGTCTTCCTGAGGAGGGGTATTCTTTTTTTATTTTTTACAGTCTAGTTGCTTAACGGCACCTCTGGTGATTGACTGCATGCATGGGGACAGCCGAAAAAGAACGCTAGTGGAAAGGTTAGCGTTAGTGTGCAAGAAAGATGAAAAGAAACGATGTATTAAAATTTCAAAGCGGGCTTTCAAGAACACGGATAAGACATAACAGATGCAAGTTTTGTTGTTGTTGTTGTTGTTGTTTTGTTTGTTTGTTTGTTTGTTTGTTTGTTTGTTTGTTTGTTTGTTTTGTTTGTTTTATCATGTTCTTTGGGGGCTTGGTTTTTTTTCTGGGTTCCTTGGGTCTTTGGCTCGCGAATGCTGCAAATTCTTCATGTCTATAGATGAATTGATGAATTGATGATACAGGGATAAAATACTAGGAAAATGGTAGGCCGGTATATACAGATAAAAAGGCCGGTTTAAAACATCATTCATTTGAGCGGTTATTGCTCTCCCCCCCCCCCTTCCTCCCTCCCCCCTCCTCCCCCACCCCACCCGCTGTGCTCTGAGCTAGGAGGCGGATTGTGGGAGTTCTGTGGCTTTTAAAGCTAGCACTGCAAGTCAAGTAGTTATAAGTTGCCGCCCACCCACTGCGGGACATCAGGAAACGCGGTTCTCTTCGCGCGGGGACTGAGTTGGCGGGAAATCAAAACCCCCTAGCTGATCAATTCTTGGACAGTCTCTGTAGGGGATGAAATGTGTAGTGCTTGGCCGCTAATGACTGGGTCAGACGTCCCTACTAATGCTTCCATTGACCCACGACGTGTTGGCAACATTGGTCGATTTCGAGCTGAAAACGAAACTCTTCAAACTGCGGCGAGAGAAAAGTCAATACTTGTTACACCACTTTCACGGGCCATTCGTATGCCGCGTCTGTGAATCTGGCTCTTCTGGCAATCCTGAGATTTCTTTTTTTCGGGGGCCTACCGTCGTTTTTCTTGAACAGTTGAAGGGGTTTCAATGCACCCTGAGAGGAGAAATCCTGAGTGATACGTAGAATCGGTAAACAAAAGAACTTCTTTCTGGAATAACAATATTTGGCGTCGTATACTACAATTCCAGTTTGTGCCGTATGCTGCGAACTGGTTTATCGCGTGTAGGAGATGATAAATTGCAGTATTTGCTGTATATGCGCTTAGGATTTATGTTTATTTTACCTAGTTGTAATTGCTGTTTGTTTTCTATGCTTTTTTGTAATCGAGAGTTCGATAAATTAGCATGAAGGTGCAGCGTCTCCTGCATGTCTTAGGTTTATACTGCCCGGTAGACCAGTTTGCATCCTTTGTGCAACGTTACATTTTTGTTTTGTTTGTGTTTTTTCAAGTAGTGCAGGCACACTCAGTCGCGAATTAGTCTTTATGGCTTGCGCGGCTCTAAGCCCTAAAAACTCACTCTTCAGTTTGTGCCTCTGTGTGTGTTTGTGTGTGTGTGTGTGTGTGTGTGTGTGTGTGTGTGTGTGTGTGTGTGGATTTGTTGTTGTTGATTTATTGAATACCTCTCGTGGTTTCTGAAAGTCCGGTACATTGAACATTTTCTCCAAAGGAAATGTGTCCGGTTGTCGTTGTTTTGTTTTGTTTTGTTTGTCACTTTTAATTGCTTTTCGCTAGCCGATGGGGGAGCCGGGATAGCCGATTGGAATGGTAAAGCGTTGGACTCTCAATGCTCGGGTCGTGAGTTCGAATCCCGGCTGGGACCAAATATTTGTGCTGGCCTTTTTCTTGTTGCCCCGTCTTTGATATCACCTTCATATGGTGGACAATGACGTAAAACATCCACCCATCCATCAATTCACTGGTCGATGGAAATACTTGTACATCGTGTACAGCTTGGCGATGCATCGTTTACAACTGCTTGTATTACAAAAACCAAACGACAAGATAACATCCTTTGCATCAAAGGACCTCGAACTTGCTCTCGAACCAACAATCTTCTTATCGTCATTTTCTGCTATCTTCCTTCCTACAAATCGGCATCTGGGACTCTTCTGCAGACGCGCTCGACCTTTTAGCTTTCCAATCTATCGAGAAATTGGTTACTTTCGACGAGAGAGCTTTTTTGCGTTTGTGGTATTTTCCCCGATAAGTGAATTTCCTTGGTAGTATTCCGTTGGTGCAGCGCTAGGCACACTTCGGTAGTTTGATTTCCTTGATGGCGACTTGGCATATTGAGGAGTAAGCTCTTTTTCCAAGGGTAGCTTTTTGCTGTGTTAAAGAATTGATTTATTTGACTGATTGATTGACTTGTTAGATGATTGATTGATTGATTGATTGATTGATTGATTGATTGATTGATTGATTGATTGATTGATCGGACCAATCCTTGGTCTGAGTTTAATATAATTCCATTGCGTCTGCGGTCCCATTGACAAACCATTCTCGTGTTGCATCTCCTGCTTCCAGAACTGTTAAATACGACGAGGTTTCTCGCTAATCACCCAGTGTTATAGTGTTAAGCGCAATTGTAGCTTGATATTTTGTTTTTGATATGTACTGTTGTTGGTGGGTTTTTTTTTGTATTTGGACATTCCTCCATATCCCAAACGGGGAGAAAGGGATAAAATCTTTGAATCTTTGACAATGCCAAACACAAAGGAAGAGACGGCTTGAATATAAGTATACCAGCTAACATAATTATACAGCTCACTAAGCCTTAAGCCTTGCTGTTATCGGATTTGATCACCTACCATCCCGCCCAACTCCTCCCCCCCACCTTTGCACTCCCGCCTCCCCTGCCCCCCCCCCCCCCCCCCCCCTTGCTGGCAAGATCCAAATTCAGACCACAGCCTGGGTCATTAAGTCCTGGAATTATGACATGCTTCGATTCCCATATCCCGCCTCTCCTTCAAGAGGACACAAGTGAGCTTGATGAGCACGGCGTATGTGCCGATAATCAGCAGGAACGGCAAACCCAACCAGAATCGAGCAGTTGTCTAACTTGATATCGGACATGTCGGCTCTGGCAGTGGCTGTGCTGGCCTGACGTGGGTAATCATGGACTGACGGATGAGATTTTATGCATCGCCAGCTTCGACCATTGACCTAATTGTTTGTGGTGTTTAGAATAAGTCTACTGCTTTCGTATTCCTGCAGTTGTCATTGTCCAGTGGGGGAGCCGGGATGGCCGAAAGGTAGAGTGTTGGACTTGCAATGCTCGGGTCGTGAGTTCGAATCCTGGCTGGGGCCAAATATTTGTGCTGGCCTTTTCATCGTTGCCCCCTCTTTTGATATCACCCGTATGTGGTGGAAAAGGACGTTAAACCCCCAAACACCCACCCACCCACCCTCATTGTCCAGTGGTTGGGACTGGGACTCTGTGTGTGTGTGTGTGTGTGTGTGTGTGTGTGTGTGTGTGTGTGTGCTTCGTCCTATGACCCCCCCTCCCCTCCCCCCGCCTTCCCTCTTCGGACAATTTTGCCACAAGTACAGGTGGGGTTTTGGTCTTGATTTGGTTTCCCCCTTAAAAAGAAAGAAATCTGTTGCTAAAACAGCCAACAAGCGTGTTTCCGTGTGTGTGTGTGTGTGTGTGTGTGTGCGTGCGTGCGTGCGTGCGTGTGCTTCGTCTTGTGCGTCCATACCCCCCCCCCCCCCCCAGTTATCTCTATCTGCATGTCTGTCTGTCTGTCTGTCTCTCTCTCTCTCTCTCTCTCTGTTCTCGACACAAGTACACTTTCTGGTTTGGTTTTGGTTTGGTTTGGTTTTCTTTGCTCTTTTTATGTTGTTGTTTTGTTGTTGTTCTTTCTTTACTTTTTTCGTCGGGTTTCCCTTTCATTTTCCAAGAAATCCGTTGCTGATATATCCAGCCAGCAAGCAGAGGACACATGGGACGTCCCTCTTCCATTGCCCCGTTGCACTGAACGTTTTGTAATAAATCGCGGCACACAAGCCCCAGTCGCGGGCTTATCCCCTGAAGAATGTGTCGACCCGGTCGATGGCAATGAGTCCCTGAACAAAATCAGCCCCCACGCCAAGAACGCGATGCTGCATAGATGTTGCTGTGGTGGTGGACAAGCCGTTCTGACACAGTCTAAGCACTTTTCAGCGTGTTATGAGAGGTCAAAGAACACAAATGCACGAGGTCTCAGAATGCCTACATAATCCCTACTAGCCTCAGGCATCATAGTCACCCCTAAAAATGCTTCAGTCTAGAAACCAAAATTACCATGCGCAGACCATTCAAGGGTACGCATCTGGCAGGAGTTTAAAAAAAAATTGAATGTCTCCGCCTCTCTCTCAGACCTCATTGGAGTAATGCTAGTCTGCGTTAAGTTTAGGCCAGAAAGCCGCTTCATCTAAATCCGCTTGCGTCACTTTTGCCTCTCTTATGAGCAATAAGTCCCAGCTTCACTGGCAGCTTGCCTCTTGTTGTGGCCCACTGGCATTCACCTTGCCCTACATAATACAAAAATAACAAAAATCACGCTTTTCAGACAACAACAATCACTACAAACTAGCCAAGCAGGGTTCTTCAAATAAACACTGCACATGATCCCTAGCTCAATTTATGTCCTTACGCCTGATATTTTTTTTTTTTGGTTTTTTGTTTTTAAATTCGTATGTACAGCACTGGACTTCAGTGCTCGGGTTGTGAGTTCGAATCCTGGCTGGAAGCCAAAGGTGTGTGCTGTTTAGTGTTATCATTATGTGGTGGAAAACTTAAGAATGTTAACCCCTTACGCACAGAGAGAACGAACGAACGAAACTTTATTTTACAAGGATAAAAGATTAGGTACGCAGACCTGTCTTACATCTTGTCCTTGCTAGGCTACTGATACATATACAAAGTAAGCAAAGTAAGCTCTAACTAGGTAGAGCATACACACACACACACACACACACACACACACACACACACACACACACACACACACACACACACACACACACACACACACACGACCATGCTATTACATACATAAATCAAGCAATACTAAGAAGAAGAAAAAAAAGGGGGGGGGGGGGGGACAAAGGATGTGATAGGTGAGCAATGCAAACAAATCTTGAGGCGATGTTTTTACAGTTTTAAAACGAAAACAAACAAAAAAAGCCAAAAGAGAGAGAGAGAGAGAGAGAGAGAGAGAGAGAGAGAGAGAGAGAGAGAGAGAGAGACTTTATTTAACAAGGGTAGAAGAAGCTGGTTGCAATCAGTCACCATTTTTCGAACTTGCCATTGGATACTAAGCGACCAGAGACACTCTGTGTGTATCCGAGTTGTCCTAACTGGTTTTCTTCAACTGGAAAGGAAAAGTGGCAAACGCTGCTATACTCGATTACCTGTGTATGGGACACCAGAAGTGTGTGTGCAATATACCTGCTCTACACGATTACCTGTATATGGGATACCAGAAGTGCGTGTGCAATATACCTGCTTTTTCTTATTACTCGCGCGGTCTGTAACATCAGCTAAGTACGTCCACTCGATTTCAGAAGTCCAGATGGAGTCGGGAAAGTGGAGGAGGGTGGCGGGGGAGGATTGGGGGAGAGGGGGGGGGGGGGGGGTGGATGGGGAGGAAGTAACCCCTCCAAAACTACTAGAGGTATCCCAAGCATTCTCGTCTTCTCTGCTGTCTTAATCTGGCGACTAAGCGGTTTTGCCCGTTGGATTCTGCCTCAGCCGTTTGTCACAATGAATTGCTCCTCGAGTGGCCGGCAATCGGCATTCAGGAGGTCGCGCCTCAGCAGCAGGCCTCCGAGATCTTCTCATCTAGCTTTGGGCAGCTTGGTACAACAGAGCAGACATCCCTTTTATGTGTGTGAGGCAACTGGAGCCAAGGGCAGTGGCTTGGTACCGTAACAATTTTTTTTTTTTTTTTTTTTGCTGCCCAACTCTTTGCCAGCTCCAGTGGTGTTCCTCCCAGGTCATCGGTGGAACCCTCGGAGGACTCGGAAGCTGGGACAATTTTTATTATGCATGATGATGGAGATCAGGATGATAGTAAGATGATGCTATGGAGGTCCATGTGGTTTGGGACTGCGGGACAGGGCCGCATTCCACGCTTCCTGTCATAATAATCCCGGCATTAACCAGGCCCGGAAACTACGGCCGCGTAATCATTCACATCATAAGACGTGTCATACAAAGGGAAGCACCCCCAAAGTCGCACCCGTGAAGTGGGTGAAACTCGGCTGTGTGGCAACAGCCTCCCCATCGGGCCCATAGCACACCCGCTCTGGGTAGGAGCCGACCTAGGTAGGAAAATTCCGCTTGCCTCAGCTGGGATTCGAACCCGGGTCTCCCGGTCCATGATCCGAAGCGCTAACCACTACACTACGGGGGCCGGTTGGTACCGTAACAATTACCGGAACGGATAAGGACTCCTGGCACCAAGGGGGAAAAAACCGCAAAAAGGCCTAGAGCGTGTAGAGAATAATCAAAACAAAATTTACTCTTGAAGCTTATCCTAAAAACTTTCATATCGTGACAAGGTAAATTTTGCCCATGCATCATCATCGTCGTCGTCGTCGTCGTCGTCGTCATGATCATCCTCATCATCGTCGTTGTCAACAACAACAACAACAACGACAACAACAACGTCGTCGTCATCATCGTCATTATCGACAACAAAAACAACAACGACAATAACAGCACCAGCATCAACACGCTAAAAATAGAGTGCAGAACAGTTAGCCAGTCTCACTCCCCTAGCATAATGATATTGCTTGTCACGGACTATTTCTTCACAACGCTACGCCCCATTTAGCTCAAACCAGTTCACTCCACGCTTTGAGGATTGTCTTCTCTGTTCTTGGGTCTCCTATAATATGCCGTTGTTTGTCGGGGGGTTCATTTTCGGAGGAGGGGAAGTGCTGCTAGTAGTCCGATAATCGATATATATCATTCAATCAAAGTGATTACTGACTGTTTGCCGGGCATTAAAAGGTAATGCTTCGATCAACACTACGGGCAGAAAGTTGTGTGTGTGTGTGTGTGTGTGTGTGTGTGTGTGTGTGTGTAGGGGGGGGGGGGAACCTGACAATGAGCCGCCTCATCATAAATAACGGATGCTGTTGGCTCGTTAGTAAGACAGTAAGTAAATAAGTGGGTGGGTGGGTGTTTGGGAGTTTAACGTCCTTTTCCACCACGTAAGGTTGATATCAAAGACGGGGCAACGAGAAAAAAGGCCAGCACAAAATTAATAATTATTTGATCCCAGCCGCGATTTGAACTCACGACCCGAGCATTGAGAGTCCAACGCTCTACCATTCGGCAATCCAAGTAAGTAAGTAAGTACATTACTTAGGTTGTTGGTTAGTTAGTAAGCTAGTTAGTCAGATTCTAAGTGTTAATGTGCTGTAGGGCGTATTAGTTTAGGGGAGCCGCGATAGCCGAATGGTAGAGCATTGGACTCTCAATGTTCGGGTCGGGAGTTGGAATCTCGGCTGGTGCCAAATATTTGTGATGGCCTTTTTCACGTTGCCCCGTCCTTCATATAACCCACACATGGTGCAAAAAATGACGTTCAACTCCTAAACGCCCACCCACTCATCAGTATTATTTTAGTAGCCTCGATGATGCACAAGTGCGAAACTGTGTCTGGCAGTAGCTCCGTCTGTGCTGTCAGCTAGCGTCACTTCCAGATGTAGCGTAGTTTCGTATATAGCTCCGTGTGATGCGCGCGCGCGCGCGCACGCACACACACACACACACACACACACACACACACACACACACACACACACACACACACACACACAGACTTTATTTTTCAACGGTAGAAATTGTAGCACGCGTGCTAGTTTATAATTTGCTGTTGCTAAACTACAAAATGTAAAACGAGAGAGAGAGAGAGAGAGAGGGCCACACAAAACCTACAAACAACAACAACAACAAAAACGACAGCAACAACAACAACAACCACAGCAAACGAGGAAACGAAGCGTGGACGTAAACCTATGTGATCCACCGTGTTATGGCAAACGACAGTAAGTCCATAACGTCATATTAGGGGAATAGCCGAGAGACGGGATGCAAAACACTGGCGTGATGGACTTTTTTCCTCAAATGCCGTCAAATGGACTTACTGTGTTTCGTGTGGGTGCGTGGGTGATTTAGAAGTTTAACGTCCTTTCCCACCGGTGATATCAAAGATAGGGCAACGAGAGGAAAAAAAAGCCAGCACAAATATTTGGCCCCAGCCTGGACGGTGAACTCTCGAAAGCAAACGACACCCATAAAGCGCTCCGGGTCAGTGTCTCAGTGTAGCTGCGACCAGCTAGTCGCTTGAAGTGCCACGGACGGGAGTAACAGGCACTTGGGAGTGCATCTCGCATGTGATACCGGTTCACACAGACGAAAAACTAACTATCGGTGGGCGATTTTACCCCTGACGGAAACAACGTCATTTCGTTCGCGGCCCAGCGCTTGCGATTCTGTCAGTTGGGGGTGAAAAAAAAAGGTGCAAAGAAATTTGAAACTGGACGGCGCCAATTGGATGGGAACACGACGAAGTCAACGGAACAACGGAAACGCAATTTTGTTTTTCAACGTTTTTACCCTTCCTGTTTTAGTTTGTGTTAGGGTGAAAACGAAATGGAAAATTAGAGATTGGGGAATACAGGAAAGGACCTCGGAAAGGGAAGAAGAGGAGGAGGATGGGAAGAAGAAGCAGAAGGCGGTGGTGGTGGGGGGGGGGGGTTGCGAAAGAGCGGGAGGGGTGGCAAGGGAGAGAGACAAGGTGGTGTTGAGGGTGAGCAGAGCGAAATAGCCCGAACACCACACAGCCGACTTGATATGCTGGGGACATTTAATAATTCAAAGAACCCCGCCGCCTCGCTAGAGCTCGCCTGGCATTTCCCAAATCAGATTTTGTCCAGTGGCGTGATGCAGGAGCGCAGGCAATATCGGAAAGCATGGTTTTTTTTCTCCCTGTTGATCACAGAGGAAAGGAGAAAGACAAAGAACCCCGCGGCCCAGATGGATTGAAATCGCTTAGTCTATGTTTTGGCAGAGCTCGTCAAAAACCACGTGGCGAGTCTGAGGGAACTGTCACTGACTCGCAGCTTTTTTTTTTTTTTTTTTTTGAGCACAGCGATTGTAGCATTAGTTTGGTGCAGAGTTCTCGCCTGTGGCGTCACAAGTTGCCCCCCCCCCCCTTCCTCCTAACAACAACAACAAAAAAATGTTGACAGTGACTGATTTGGGTGATCGCGTCCGATTTAATAAAAAAAAATTGTATCGTCCTTGTAAATGTTTGTACTAGCTCACCTATCCTGATCGACATTTGATATCCCCCAAGACCTATTGCAATTTTGCAATGATTATGAAAAAAAAAAGGATTTAAAAAGTACAGCACCCTAGATAATGTAAGAGTTCATCACCGTATAATTTACACACAGGACACCCAAGAAAACATGTCTGGGGATAATTTTAATGAAATTTGTAGTGCTCGGTGTCTTTGCAATGAATACGTAAACACTCCAACCTTCTTAAGTGTTCTGCTGGCCTGCTGTCCTCTCAGCCAATTAACGCAATGGCCTATGTTATCTTGTAACCAGGCCACTGACACTTTGTTTCAACCTTGAATTTGAACTGAGGCACCATTCTAAGGCGCATTGTTGTTTCTTGTTTGTTTGTTTGTTTTTATGTTGTTTCCATAGTAATGGAAACAACATAATAGGACGGGCTAAAATTTCCACGTTCATAGGCAAGCATCTGTGGTACAAACGCACGTCACTGCCGATCTCCCGCAGAGACGATTATGCAAGTGTAACTCTGACAATGACGTAAGAAAACCTGCGTCATCGATGCTGGCATGTATGCTGTTCCGAACGCGCTTCTTCTCCTCACTGAGTGCCGTCTGTATGGATGTGTGTGTGTGTGTGTGTGTGTGTGTGTGAATTGTGTCCGGGCCCGTTTCTTCGAAAATACTCAACCGAATGGCTTCAAATTTGGGGTATCCAAATTTATCAAAATGTTACATTAGACGATTCAAGCGTGTGATGGTTGCTTAAGTGATTTGGGAGTTATCGCCCTTTTGAGACAAGTTGGTTGTCTTTCGTGTACAGGCGTAATATTTATTTAAATCACTCAATTTTTTGGCAGTAGATAGCTTGAATACGGACTCTGAATTGACTCACTACTAGAAAATGGTCGCTCTTATAGTTTTCATGTAAACCGAGCCTGAGTTGACATTGCATGTGAACCCAGTTCAGATGCCTATTTCTCCGAAAATACTGAACCGATCGATTTCAAATTTGGGGTTTCTAAATGAATCAAGATTGTTGAATAGAAGGCCCGATCCAGGTACGATTGCACACATGATTTGCGAGTTATCGCCCTTTTCAGAATAAGTGGCTTTCTGGCGTTTAAAGGCGTAATATTTACCTAAACCACTCCATTTTTTGGACATAAATAGCATGAATACGGACTCTCAACTAAGTGAAGTTTGGAGGTTGTCGCTTTTATACTTTTGGCGTAAGCCGTACCTGATGAAAGTGCTGGTGAACACACTTTAGATCTCAAAATCGCTCCTACTATACATAGATAATGAGTCTGGGGTGCCATAAAAAATATACAAAAAAATCAGAAAAATTCACTGCAGCCGTTATCGTCAGTTGACTCGAAAATTTGTACTCACAGCACATTTCCTCTGCAAGCCACACGCCTCACAAACATCGAAGAAGAGACGCACGCGCACTGACGTAAAGTAAGTGCGTCATGTTTGATTGACGTGATGCTGTTTTTTCTTGGGGGTGTCTCGCCACTTTCTTTCGGAATTCCTCTGTTTGGAGACGTGGTGTTGTATTTTACTTATGCTATGTCGCCATCATCGTGCACTCGCAGAGATGATACGGGATACAACAGACTACAACTCCAATACTTTATGAACAGAATATGCGCGGAGAACAAATTCATGAAAGAAGAAGAATCCAGAACGCTGTGCAGGGGGGCTGCTTACGTCAGATCTAGAACATTCCTCAACTTACTGGAAGGCTCGAAATCTCTCCAAGGTGACGTAATCTACTGACGTTACTGCACCAGCATGTTCTGGGATGGTCTAGAAATTATTTTGCATCGAAATGCAGTATCTTTTCGCAAGAGTCTCTACAACTTGACATGTGGAAAGCGGGAATTTCAGTGGGTTTCGTTTTTGCCACTGACTCACACTCAGAAGCATAATGCAAAGATCTTGGAAACATAAAGATAGTTCACTTACCTCCCTTTGAGGGACAACGCGTAAGAGTTGTCTGCGCGCATTAGCGCGCATCCCGCAGATCTACGCAGTTGTTTGACCCAACCCTACACTAGCCGCCGTAAAACATTTTAAGAAAATAAACAAAAACGAAGATGTCAGCGACTGCCAGGTGGTCTCCCCCCATATATTTCGCATGTGTTTTAGGCCTATGGAAAACATAAGTACTCTCAAAGTTCCGGAGGACGAAAGAAAGATCTAGTTTGGCTTTCACTGCTGTACGTAGGCTACGCAGTGCATTTCGTTCGATGTGTTCAAGTAAAACTAGTACGGAACACAGAAAGATCGAATGTGCGAGAGATCCAAAGATGGACGCATCCGCTGAATACTTCCTGCTAACTCAGCATTAATCATATCTGCGACCGACGATCCAGCAGATTCTATGTTGTGATATGGTTTTACAATGGTTAGAACGAAGTTCAGCCGGATGATTTTGTTCTGTGTGTGTGTGTGTGTGTGTGTGTGTGTGTGTGTGTTCTGAATTTAGATGCAGGTAGACGCTAGCACAATTTAAGTCACCGTGATTTGTAAAGTTGTCAGGGAAAAAAATTACGCTGTATCTGCGTCAGCCGCGTGTGTTTACTGTTAGTTTACACTGCATGCACACGTACCAATTGAGGTCTTTTTTTTTTTCTTTTTTTTTTTTGGACAAGAAAGCGAAAAAAAAAATGTTTGTTTTTCAACAGGAATACCAAAAGAAGTATTTCCCCGTTTATATTTGTCTGTTATTTGAACAATTCGGCGCAGAACACAATTGCATGCTTTTGTGATCGCTTTCCACTTTCCGCCATGCTGTCACTATAGGGGCCAGATCTAGGATGCGCGCTAATGCGGGCAGACAACTCTTCGCGTTGTCCCGCTATATGTCTCTCTTACGACACTCTCTGGAGCACAGAGTCTTTCAGTGGAAAGTACCTCTGTGCACAGTGGGGAAATGGCGCTCACTGCGCTACCGTGACGGGCCTAAATTGTCTCGGTGCTCTCAAACACAAGGTCGCGCACTATGTCATCCTTGACCAGCTTTGAACCCAGAGGGATCCTCAGTGGCGCAAGTGATTAGCAGGCTGTCTTCAGAGTGAAAGTAGGCGTGTTTCTGAATCAGAGACATACATAACCTGTCTCTGTCTGAATGGACAGATCTATTATTACATTCAGTCCTAGAGCACGGGTGTGTATGCTTTTGTAATCGTCTCTTATTCCACCACAAGGCAGGTACGTGATCGTCTGCACCGTGCAATAATACTTGCCTGTAGAGTGCAACACCCTTGCCTGTCAGAGTGCAACCCCCTTGCCGTTTACTCACATCCTGTTGGATCAGTCTACCACGTAAACAGTGCCATCAAAGCGCAACAATAATTGTCCGCTGGCAAAGATTTTGCCCAAACGAAAAGTGGTCGGATATTCAAGACTTTGTTTCAAATCGAATCATATGACACACAAGTCTCTGCTTTTCTAAAAAAAAATTCGCCATTTTTAAAAATGGCGCTGGGTGTAAGCAGTCACATTTTCACGCCCCGCCGAAAAGGGACTGCACTCTGGAGTCTACTCTTACGAGGGCAGGAGTGACGCGTCTTTCTGATTCCAAGGTCTTTGCATAATGTGTGTGTGTGTGTGTGTGTGTGTAGGGGGAGGGGGGGGGGTGCGTGCGTGCGCGCGCAAGCGCGCGTCTAAGGCGAGAGAGAGAGAGAGAGGGTCTCTTCTCCGATACCAGTAAGCAATCGTCTGTCAGTCAGGTCTGCGGGAAGTAACTCTGTCAAAGGGGAACGACTTTATTACAAGAATTCATTCACCCATGTAGAACCTCGCATACGCCAACAAGTTGTGACGTCAACCAGCTAGGCGAGCTCACACGACCTCATGTGTTTGGGTTTTTGCAAGTGCATAGAGGCACGATAAGGGTTTTCAGTACTTTCTTTATGTCAGCATGCTTGATGTCAGAGAGCTTGCGTTCCGGCGTGTGCGCGCGGGCTGCATACATGACACAACGACTACGACTGTGACTACAGCAGGTCATTGAATGGAAACAACATATTGGGCTGGTGGCCATCTTGTTTGTTGTTGCTGTTGTTTGTTGTTGTTGTTGTTTTGGGGGTTGTTGCTTTCTGTTGGTTGTTTTGTTTGTTTGTTTGTTTGTTTGTTTTGTTATTGTTTTCTTTGGTTTGGTTTTGTTGTTATTGTTGTTGTTTGTTTTTATTTTTGTTTTGTTTTGTTTTTTGTTTTTTGTTTTTTTGTTTTTTTTTTTGTTTTGTGTTGTTTTTTTGTTGTTGTTGTGTGCGTGTTTTTTTGGTTTTTTTTTGGGGGGGGGGGGAGGGGGGAAAGATTTAGAGTTTTATGAAGGTTTTCTTTTTGCTTTGTTGCTCTTTTTTTTTTTTAGTAGTTAGCTTCAAACCCAAGACTGCCTCCTCTCTCTTCTTTTATTCCATACGCTCCATTGTGTTACTTTCATTTTTCTCTCTTTTACCCGTCTTCTCCTTTCTACCACACACAGCATTCGACCCTTTCTTCTCTCTCTCCCTCCGCCCCTCGCAGATTCCAGCCAGGAATGTCATTGACTCTAGATCTCCATCACTTGGACCAACGCTAGTCCAGACCGTGTTTGTGAAGAATAATCTGGGTGTATAGTCGTCTTGGGGAAAAAAGGACTAAGCGTCTATCAAATCTATGGTGCTTCTGTCCTTTGTCCTGATAATGGCTCTCTCTCTCTCTCTCTCTCTTCTCCTGCAAGTTCCGCCATAAACACTGCTGCTCGTGCAGTGAACTTCATTACTGCATTCAGGACCAGCCTGGTCTCGGGGTGTGGGAATGCGAGCCAAAGACTCGACAATTGGCCATTAGGACACCACTTGTGGTGGCACGCTTTGAATTATTCACCCCGTCGGGCAGCGCATGTCGGCATGTGTGTGTGTGTGTGTGTGTGTGTGTGTGTGTGTGTGTGTGTGTGTGTGTGTGTGTGTGTGTGTCCAGAGAGAGAGAGAGAGATGAATGGTTGATTAGCGGTTTGACGCGGTCTTTTTCCACTAAAATTAATATGGGTGACATCAAAGACAAGATAAAGAGGACAATGCCAGCATAAATATTTCGTCCCAGCCGGGATTTGAACTCACGACCCGAGCATTGAAACTCCAAAGCGCTACCAATCGGCTATCCTGACACCCCAGAGAGAGAGAGAGAGAGAGAGAGAGAGAGCTTTTACAAGTTTTCAACGAGTGTGTTTCGGCAACTCAAAAGATGTTTTCGATTCTGTGTGGCTGGACATAATGCTGAAATGCGTCCCGGCCATACCCACTTCAACCTCAATAGCGACAACATTCAGTGGTTCTTATTCGCATAACTGCGCGTCCCACGACTGAAATTGCCGCATGTTGTAGCCTTCTTCGCATCCCGCCCATGAACCGGGAGGCATTTCATAGGGACTTGCACAGGCTAAGACTAGGGGCAACCTAGTAGTAATAGTAGTAGCTGTCGTATTATCATTATTATTATTATTATTATTAAGTTATTGCCGAGTTACTGTAGTTGTCGTTGCTGTCGGTAACGATCAAATTAGGATGAACAAGAAAAGTATTTTGAAGTTTAAAATTTTACAACGAGGAAACAAAAATGAGACGGACAGACAGACAGACAGACGGACGCACGGACGGACGGACGGACGGGCATTTACGCAGACAGACAGACAGACCGGTTCATAATACTTTATCAGGTTCTCATAATCATAGTTCAGATAGGCTGGGTGCAGAAGAGCCATCAGCACCTATATTATGGTCGTGCCTATGTTTGATCGCTCATCCCGTGTGAATGCCATCTATTCACTGACTGTCCTCTTTCTGTCTGTGGCCAGACTATGCTGAAGGCGTTTTGCGCGGGGCTGCCCTTCTTCAAGCGCAAGCTGGAGGTAAGAATGGGGGGAATCTGGGATGGATGGGAGGGAGGGGTCTGGAAGCCCGGGGGGGGGGGGGGGTGGTGGTGCGGGCGAGGAGGCCGTGGGGTGGGGGAATGTGGACGTAGAGTGTGTGTGTGTGTGTGTGTGTGTGTGTGTGTGTGTGTGTGTGTGTGTGTGTGTAAAGATCTTGCAGGGGTAGGTGTGTGTTTGTATCTGTGTGTGTGTGTGTGTGTGTGTGTGTGTGTGTGTGTGTGTGTGTGTGTAGTGGGATGGCACGGAATGAGGTAGGGATGAGGCGAACAGCGGATTTTCCATTCAATCGATGGCCACATTTCATTTTCACACCTCACCGTGAAGAGAAACGTTTTGTGTTTACACGCCTGGCATGCGAGCACACTTACCAGTGATTGCATTTCGACAAAAAAAAGAAATCATTTTGCTTGCGGGATTCTCTGCCCCCTTGGGTGATTCTTGGAGACCAGGGATGGGTAAAATAGAATCTTTTTGTCGGAGCCCCCGACGATTTAAACACGTTTGCACGATGCGCGCAATTTCGCAAAAAGGCTACAGCCCGATAGCGGGTAACTCAAGTCCGATTTGATGGCTTGTTTGTCATTGTTTTCTTATCAAAACACAGACTAAAATATCACGAGACGAAACGGCGGTCGTGTAACCCGCACTGCACTGTGGTGACTGTAAAGAGGAAGTAAATGCGAACAAGCAAAATTATCCAGACTACAAATCTTAACATTAATCTACTAATTGCTAATCATTTTAGTTTACAAAGAATAGCGAGGAACCTCATGTATAAAACCTTTATGAAAAGGTCTGTTAAAAATGTGACCTTTATTTACGCGGGAAAAAATTTGTTTAAAGAAAAGGTTCTAAAAAGATGCATTTGATATCTGGAAAATTAGCAATTCTTTTTTATGCATTTATGGGGTGTCTTAATCTGACACACACAAAAAAGTAATCAGCGATAATCTGTCTGTGTGTGTGTCTGTGTGTGTGTGTGTGTGTGTGTGTGTGTGTGTGTGTGTGTGTGGCCATTCGGCCACCCTGGCTCCCCAGAGAGAGAGAGAGAGAGAGAGAGAGAGCATTACGTAACAATGATGGCTGTAAACATTTCCTCTGCAAGCAGATCGATTTTAACCCAGGACCCCCGAGGGTGAGAGGGCGATATTCAGTTGATAATCTATTCAGGAGTGAATTTCTTGTGCTAACTCTGCTCCCTCCTCCACTCTCTCCTCGCTCACACCACTATAAAAACCTTTCTTGCTGAATGGGAATGTCTCCAATTTTCCCAGATTTTCTGGTTCGTATTGATGCATTCTGGTGCACTCAATGACGAACACAATCAATCCTTAACGAGAAAACTGAAGGGGGAACTTGAAAAAAAAAAAGGTGGGGAACGGAAGAATCGTCAAACGTTTCTAGTTCGGTTAAATCGTACATGTGTGCTTAGCCTGTTTGTTCGTTTGCTTGCTTGTCCGTTGTTTGTTTGTTTCTTTCTTTCTTTCTTTTATCATGTGTATGTTTTGACAGTTATTCGTTTTACTGGTATCTTTTCTTTTTTATCTTTGAGTGTGTTGGCTTTCTCCCCGTTGCCCTGTTTTCTTGCATATGTGTGTTTGTGTTTGTGTTTGTGTGTGTGTGTGTGTGTGTGTGTGTGTGTGTGTGTGTGTGTGCTTGCGTGCGTGGGTTCGTGTTTCATACATCGCCCTTGGTCGGCAAAAAGGCCAATGTCCCCAGTAACGAACCAACTCTTTCACTGAACTTTGTAACTCTTCTCGAAACCGCACTCATCTGCTCCACCTGGTACCTGGAGTAACTGGATACCTGGCGACTGGTCGATAATTATAGCTGTTAGCGTCTTTTTAGCTGTGTTCTTTAGTGTCAGGAGACAGAGTCAGTGTAGACGAGTTGTCTGAGAGTTAGATCTAAACTGTCAACGCTTGATACATGAGGTTGATTCCCGGCTGTAAGCCTCCAACTACAGTGCTGTACTTTCCCTCCCATGCTGCCCCATGTACTAGCTGCATCATCGTTTCGGTGGTGAACTGGATGAGGTTATTCAGAAGTCCCCAGGCCAGTTCCGTTCCCCCCGAAAACACACACGCACACTGACACACACTCACGCGCGCGCGCACACACACACACACACACACACACACACACACACACACACACACACACACACACACACACACACACACATATTAAGCTGCTTAATTGAAGACGCCAAGTATAAGAAACTTAGTAGACTTCACAGAACTCAAAATGTTGTGAGTTCTGTTTCTGAACAGTTGCCCTTCTGAGTGTGTCTGTACGCTCTACCACGCGCACGCACGCACGCACGCACGCAAGCACGCACTCACAACTTGGCCCAAAACACTGAAGACAGCACCATCACCACCACCAACAATAAGAATCAACACTGAACACCCCCCCCCCCCCCGCCCCCATCCCCCGGGGCGAAAAATAAAGTAAAAGAAATAAATGAATAAAAGAGAAGAAATAAAATAGAAAATAGATCAATATTATTAAATAAATAAATAAATAAATAAATAAAAATAACCAATCAACAGCAGTAACACTCCTCTCCCCTCCCCACCTCCCCTCTCCTCATCCCTCTACCTTTCTAGTTTCTATAGCTTAGTCTATCATTCTCCTCCGACCCCCCCCCCCCCCCCCCCCCACCTCCCTTCTCCCCCCCCCCTCCACCCCCGCCTTGGCCCTGCATTGAGCGGTCAGTCTGACTTCACCCCTCTCTTCCAAGGGGAGAATTGCTTGCACTTTTCAGTTTTCACACAGCTCCACCGGAACGGAAACTGTTAGCTTGACTTCACCACCACCCCTGTTTCCTCCAAGAGGCGACTGATTGCATGTACTTTTGGGGCTCCAGTGTAACCACTGTCCTTTTGCTTAACATCCCCCCCCCCCCTACCCCTAGCCTATTCCGGCATCGTGATCTTCGTTGACATTATGTTCCTCCCACTCACGGGACTGTCTGGGACGGTCTGACTTCTCTCCCCTCGTCTTTCCCTTCACCCCGGATTCCACCTCTGAACCGCTTGATACTCTTTCTTCCCAAATCGCCTTGTCCCCTCCCCTCCCCTCCCCTTCAGCTTCAAGGGGAATGGCCGTCTAGTGGGTGAGGCGTCCGGTCTGCGGATTTTGGGGGTACTGGGTTTGAATCCTTGAAGTGGGCAGGAGGTTTTTGTTGTTGTTGTGTGAGTGTGTGTGCTTTGGATATTTTTGTCTTTTGTTGTTGTTGTTGTCTTTTGTTGTTGTTGTTTGTGTGTGTGTGCTTTGGATTTTTTTGTCTTTTTTGGGTTGTTGTTTTGTTTCTATGTTTGTCTTTGCTACTTTTTGTTGGACTTCTAATGCTCGGGCCGTGAGTTCGATACCGACTGTGGCCAAATATTTGTGCTGGCTTTTTAATCGTTGCCCCGTCTTTGATATCACCCTATGTGGTGGAAAAGGACGTTAAACCACCAAACACCCACCCACCCATCCTTCCTTTGCTACTTTTTTTCCCGGGGGGGGGGGGGGGGGGGGGAGTGGGTCGTGCAGATTCTTTAGTACCAGGTGCGCAATCCTTCGTCGGTATGATTTTGGTTGGCGATTTTTTTTTCTTTGACCAGACGGTGTGAAATTCACGTGCAGGCTTGTTCATAGGACGATGTCATACGGGAGTGTTGTTATTAGTCCACTCTAGTAGCGAACATGGTAGGGGGAATTCGTGGGGTTTTGTGTGTGTGTGTGTGTGGAGCGTGTTTTGAACTGGCCGGTTCCGTGTTTTTTCGTCTCTCACCCGTATGCCATGAGCCAGTACCTCCCATGGCCGGCCGAAAACAAGTACACACCATGCAGGAACAGGGGGAAAAATGGTGGTGTACAAATATCGATATGTTTGCCCCCAGGGAGCACAGCACGAAAGTCCATTACATGGCAATTCGGGAAAGATACACCACTCTCCCCGCCCTAACTTTCCCTCCCCCTCCACCTCCCCTTCCCTCCCCCCATTTCCTCCTCCCCCCCCCACTTCCCCTCCCCCCTCCCTATCCCCACCCACCCATGGCAGTGTGACTGACATCCATACTAGTATAGCCTCTGCTACGGTCACGGGTATTGACACGGTCATGTGACTGACGCTTATCCGGCGTGATGGACGTTAAACCGGCGTGACGGGCATTAAACCGGCATTACATCAACGTCACGGGGCAGAAGAAGTTGGCGTTTACTGCGCCCATTCCAGGAACATGATCCGCCGGCATGTTCTTTTTTACCCGCTCGACTTTTGCCCAAGGCTGCACACAGCTCGTCGCGACCACCGCTTGGCAAATGTGGAGAGCAGGGTGGGTGTTTGGGCAGTGCACAATGTATTATTTCGGGGAGGGGGAGGGGTATTTATAAATTGCTTTTATTGGTCACTGTCCAGCCAGTCGAGGTAGTACTATGTCTGTACTACAACACAATTCTTGGAAAGGGAGGGTGGGTGGTTGTTTGGGAGTGTAACGTCCTTTTTCACTCTGTATTGGTGATACCAAAGACGGGGCAACGAGAAAAAGACCAGCAGAAATATTTGGCCCCAGCCGGGATGCGAACTCACTACCCGAGCATTGGAAGCCCAACGCTCTACCATTCAGGTATCCCGCTCCCCTTTTGGAAAAGGGTAGGGTGGGTGTTTGGGAGTGTAACGTCCTTTTCCACCACGTAGGGGTGATATCAAAGACGGGGCACCGAGGAAAAAGGCCAGCACAAATATGTGGCTACCTCCGGGGTTCGAACTCACGACCCGAGCATTGAAAGTCCAACGCTCTACCAATCAGCTATCCCTTTCCACTCTTGGAAAGGGAAAACAATGATGGTTATTATAGTGTAGCCCGTTGAAGTCTCAACACGTTTGTCAGGCGTGCAACAAAGCTGTGAAAAACTAATGATATGTATGCTGCCTTTGACAATGTTAGACTGCCTCTGTCCCTAAAAAAAGAAAGAAAAAAAAAAAAAAAAAGTTATTGTAAGAAGAAGAAGAAGGATTTGTCTGGCGCCCAACCTCCTGCTGGAGCTCTGGGCGCCTCACAATAACAGAGTGGCAATACATACGGATGAGATACACACTGTGTTCCTGAAAAGTTGGGGGGAGTCGGGGTGGTCGGATGGTAGAGCGTTGGACTTCTAATGCTCGGGTCTTGAGTTCGATCCCGGCTGGGGCCAAATATTGTGCTGGCTTTTTCATCGTTGCCCCGTCTTTGATATCACCCTATGTGGTGGAAAGGGACGTTAAACCCCTAAACACCCACCCACCCTGAAAAGTTGGTTGTCTGTCCGTTTTCGACACAATACTGGTGTGCACCATGTATTATGGGTCCCTGAGCAGAAGTAAAGCGGGCGAAAAAAACACACTTAAAAAAACCACGCACACACAAAAACCATGCTGTCTGCTTGGGGTTCCCGAGCAGCGTTCCACTGTCTTTCCGCTTCCTCTCAGCCGGCTTAAGAGAGAGAGAGAGAGAGAGAGGGTAAGAGTGAGAGTGAGAGATGTTCGGTGATGGACGGTGTTTACCCAGAGCTCAGCTTCCGAAAAGAACACGACGTTCCGTGATTAGGCTACATCAAAGCCTCCTTGCCTGCCCCTTCCCCGTCCCTACTTCTTCCAGCATAGGCCTTTCTCTCTCTCTCTCTCTCTCTCTCTCTCTGTTAACCCCCTCCCCCTCCGTAGTTTTAGCATAATAGTTGTATTATGCTTTATTTTTTGTCCATTTTTCTTTCTTTCCCTCATAATTTCCTTTTATCTTGTTTTATTTTCGTAGTTTAGCAACGGCAAATTTTAAACTGACACATGTGCCAAAATTTCTCTCTTCCTCTCTTTTCCATACCTTTTTTTTCCACAGAGCTGAAGGTAGTTTTTGTTTTCATGTTGTCACTTGCAACATTCGTCTAAGAAGGAAAAGGGAACGTTAGAACGGAAGTCACAGGAACGAGTGTGTGCACCATTCTATCCTGATGCAATATTTTTACGTTACTGGATTCAGTCATTGCTTGCTTGTCGATTGAAACTTATGTGTTGTTTTTTTTGTTTGTTTGTTTTCTTGTTGAGCAGTGTTTGCTTGTGTGTGTTTGTTGGTTTGCTTGTTTGTTTGTTTTTCAAGTTTGTTTGAACCCCCCCCCCCCTGCCTCCCCGGTCGGAAGAAAAATGCGAATGCCCCAAGTAATGAACCAACTGTTTTGCTGAACTTTGTAACTCTTCCCGAACCCGCACTCATCTGCTCCATGTGGTACCTGGAGTAAATGGCTATCTGGCAACTGGTCGATAGTCATAGCTGTTAGCGTCTTTTTCTGGGGGGAGGGGGGAGGGATTTCTGGCAAACACTGTACACACACCGGCACACACACACACACACACACACACACACACACACACACACACACACACACACACACACATCGGGAAATACATATTGATTGTGGATACTCAAAAATGTTTTGAAACATTTATACTCTTGACATGCTATGACAACGACCACTCCAGCCCTCACTGCACCAAACCCCCTTCCCCCTCTCCTCCGTCTCTTTCTTCCTCCCTTTCACCAACGCCCACCCCTCTCAGTTTGCACCGGCCTCCTTGTGAGTGTGTTTCACTTCACTGATTCAGCCTGTTTTTGCACAATGTCCACCACACCATAATTCCCCTTTCAGTATGCAAGAAAGGACTTGGGTTGAAACTGTCACAATGCCCCCTTCGGTGTAATTATGATAATAAAAGACCTATCGAACTGATTTCTACCTGTGTTGCAGACGTTCGACCTGTTCATCGTGGTCGTGTCCTTTGTGGTGGATGTGGTCTTCATGCAGATCTTGCCTCGCTTCAAGATCCAGGATTTCGTCTTCATTCTCGCCTTTCTTCTGCCCTGGCGGGTCATCCGAGTTGTTGACAGTCAGTCACTGTCCTGGATTCGTCGTGATGTTGTTGTTGTTGTTGTTGGTGGTGGTGGTGGTGGTGGTGGTTGGTGGTGGTGTTGTTGATGGTGGTGGTGGTGGTAGTTATCGTCTTCTCCTTCTTCTTATAATTAGTGATGTAGGTTTGCAACTATGGTGGCCAGTATTTCTGTTTTATAGATTACTCGTTCTTATGTTTCTACTGGCCGGACGCTGCCAAAATTAGTCATGTAAGTTTGCGATCATTGTGGCCAGTATTTTTTTTATAATAATATATGACTTGTTTTTGTCTTTCTACTGGCTGGGGGCTGCCTCAATTAGTAATTTAGGTTTGGGACCGCGGTAGCCAAGATTTCTGTTATACGTAGTACTCATTCTTAACTTTCTACTGGCTGGGGGCTGCCTCAATTAGTAATTTAGGTTTGGGACCGCGGTAGCCAAGATTTCTGTTATACGTAGTACTCATTCTTAACTTTCTACTGGCTGGGGGCTGCCTCAATTAGTAATTTAGGTTTGGGACCGCGGTAGCCAAGATTTCTGTTATACGTAGTACTCATTCTTAACTTTCTACTGGCTGGGGGCTGCCTCAATTAGTAATTTAGGTTTGGGACCGCGGTAGCCAAGATTTCTGTTATACGTAGTACTCATTCTTAACTTTCTACTGGCTGGGGGCTGCCTCAATTAGTAATTTAGGTTTGGGACCGCGGTAGCCAAGATTTCTGTTATACGTAGTACTCATTCTTAACTTTCTACTGGCTGGGGGCTGCCTCAATTAGTAATTTAGGTTTGGGACCGCGGTAGCCAAGATTTCTGTTATACGTAGTACTCATTCTTAACTTTCTACTGGCTGGGGGCTGCCTCAATTAGTAATTTAGGTTTGGGACCGCGGTAGCCAAGATTTCTGTTATACGTAGTACTCATTCTTAACTTTCTACTGGCTGGGGGCTGCCTCAATTAGTAATTTAGGTTTGGGACCGCGGTAGCCAAGATTTCTGTTATACGTAGTACTCATTCTTAACTTTCTACTGGCTGGGGGCTGCCTCAATTAGTAATTTAGGTTTGGGACCGCGGTAGCCAAGATTTCTGTTATACGTAGTACTCATTCTTAACTTTCTACTGGCTGGGGGCTGCCTCAATTAGTAATTTAGGTTTGGGACCGCGGTAGCCAAGATTTCTGTTATACGTAGTACTCATTCTTAACTTTCTACTGGCTGGGGGCTGCCTCAATTAGTAATTTAGGTTTGGGACCGCGGTAGCCAAGATTTCTGTTATACGTCGTACTCGTTCTTAACTTTCTACTGGCTGGGGGCTGCCTCAATTAGTAATTTAGGTTTGGGACCGCGGTAGCCAAGATTTTTGTTATACGTAGTACTCGTTCTGAACTTTCTTCTGGCTGGACGCTGTCTCACATAATTATCCAACCCGTCAGCAATCATTCAGTGAGTCGCTATGGTTTGATAAAGACGCATGGATAGGGTCCGCGGTGTCTGTACTGAGTAAAGGTTATATTAAAAGTAAGAAGATCGCAAGGTCTCCTATGCAGTTTTCTTCTACTTTGGTGCACTCTTTTCGGAATTGATCCAGGAATGTGATTTCTACATTGTATTTCTGGGTTGTTGTACATTATCTCGAGATGAAACCATGACAGCTAGAACTTTTGAACTATGGTAGGGACTGTAATCTTGAGAATAAGGAAACTGGTCACACGTTTCTTTCTACGAGTCCGTATCATTTGCTTGACTCCCGCAGACGACAAATCGGCTTCACACTTCCTGTTCTGTTGTGCGCAGGTCTGGTGGTGGCCGTGCAGGACCACGAGCACTTCCGGCTGAAGTTACTGTACAGTCGCAAGAAGAAGATCCAAAACAGTCTCAGGGAAACTGAAGTCAAACTGCAGCTTTTTAAGGTGAATCACAATGCACAGATACACTGGTAAACTTAGAGAGTTCATTTTCTCAAATCCCATAGGCGAAACAGACACTACGTTTGTTTGGGACTTTTTCGCCCTTTTCCATCGCGTATGGGTGATATCAAAGACTGGGCAATGAGAAAAAGACCAGCACAAATACTTGGCCTCAGTCAGGATTCGAACTCACGACCCGAGCATCGACAGTCCAATGCTCTAGTCAGCTATTGCACTTCCCCCAGCACGCCACAGCATATACATACCCTTGAAAGACACTTGGTTTCCTAGAGTTCTCTGGTGGTCCTAAACTTGGTTACATTGGCCATGATTTTCACACGAAGCATCTTAGCAAACCTTCTCTCCTGACTGGACACTACCAACCTGGGACGAGAGGCAGCATATCAACTCTTATTATACGCATCAAGCACCAATGACGGGGATCATAACTAACATTCCGATCCCACACACATGTCCACTAATGCACGTCAGCAAGTGCGAACCCGTCAGTAAGCTTCCAAAACATAACAGCACGCTGCAACCCCACTGGCATACGTAACATGAAACAACTCTTAGACTACGGCTTTGTGATACTGAAGTAAGAGGTTTGGGTTAAAATAGAGAGATGTTTTTAAGTTACTCTGTGCATTTTTTTTTTCATTTTTTTTTTTTTGTTTCGAACTGTGAGTCCAAAGACGATTTTCCATTTTATAGCTGTTAAGTATTTTTTAATTTTAATTTGATTTTGGATTTCTTTGCTGACGTGGTTGCGTTTGATTAACTTGATACCATTAGATTTATGATTATCGTATATATCTCTTTTAGGCATAAGTAAGCAATACAGGTGTTTGGAAAGAAAACCTGTCTTATATATACCACTATTCTACATATTCTGACACCACGTATGTTAGCGTAATCTGTTAAGATGGAGTTTCTTCTTTACCATGCTGTGGGAGGCAAGGCCTTATTTGCAAGAGTAAACTATATGATTGTAATTGGAGGTTTACATTTTTAAAATTCGTTTCATTTGGGTTTTTTTATTTCTTACAAAAACAACAAAACAAACATACATTGATACAAGTACATCTTTCAAAACACATACAATTGATACACTCGGTTATACCTTTTGCATATGTAATTGTGTATGTCTACAACTTCTAGCCTTTTGTTTCGACAGGCACAGTGCTGCGCCCTCAAACGCCTCTGCATCAACGAAGGAGTGGAGGAGTCTAAGATAGAGCAGATAGTGCAGCTGGATGAGTATGTAGTCAGTACGTATCGGTGTGCCTGCACTGTTTTCCTTTTACATCTTAGTGCATCTGCACCGAGTGGCTTCAGTTCCAACGGCATCTTGCATTTATTCACGTCGACACGCTGGGGGATATAGGCGTGCAATACATAGTACGCGTTAACTGATAACACAGTTGAAATGGTCACTGTCGTATTAGAGCAGACACCTTCGCCGGCCAGGCAAGCATTATGGGTGGCCTGCGCCGTGGAAGTGATCATGAATCTGAGATTGCGTGAACGCTGCATGAACAAAGCCTTGGCCATAATACCGTAGACCGCCTGCAGAGCAGAGTCGTGGAAAGGGAGAGAACTATGCCTGTATGGGAAGAGTGATAACTAGATCTAGGAGTTCCCAGCACAGAAAAATAGATAGGAAAGAGGGAGGACACTTTTCAGGGGACCAAAATCACATATGAGGGACATGCTGGGTGATACGGCCCCTCTTTGGCGGCCTTCACCAGTATTGCCTCCTCTGTTTTCCTTAGTCTGTTTAGCTCACATGATTGGGTATTGTGCTGGGGTTGCGGTCACACTTCGCGACACACTTTGGCCACCAGCTGCACCGGCGCTGGACAATACACAAAGAGCAAAAACGCACAATCAGCGGCGATTGACCGGGGGAAAAAAAGGACAGTGTTCTATTTACTGGCGAGCCGACGGCGTTGCGCTTCATTCCTTCCGGTGAGTCGGTTTAACTGGATAAAAGTGCAGGTTACCGCTGGTAGACATGCAAAACCGCTACGTCTGACCAGTCTCTTACTTCTTCGGCGACCGTGCACGGGATGGACTTTGTCCCCTCCAGAACTACGGCAGTGACCATTTCAACAATGATATGATTACTGATGATGTCATATTTGGTGTGGATTGGAGGATTGAAGTATGATCGTGCTTTTGCTGAGCTGAGAGTGACGTAGGGTGAAAGAACGTGTGAAGATTGCTTATGCTACGAAAGAGCTGCTTTCTATAGTTTAGCTTTTTTGTCTTTTCCGTGTCCCGTTGTTGTCGCAGCAGCGGCGAACAGTAGAATGGTGTGGTCGATTATCGGCCGTGTGTTGTTTGTTTTTTATACCAGGTGTGATTTCAGTAATTTGGTGTGGTTTAGAAGATTGGAGTTTGTTTTGTAGGGGCTGATCTAGGGTGAATGATGTAAGGCAGATATGAAGATTGCATAAGTGCGAAAGACAGCTGCTTAATATCATAGTTTAGCTTTTGCTTTTTTCGTGGTCTGGTGTTACAGCGGTTGCGCAGAGTAGAATGATTTGGTTGGTGATTGGTCGTGTGTCCGGTTTGTGCTAGGCACGTTTGTTACCCGTCTTTGTATCCAGCCTCCCTCTTTGCTAAAAAAATAAATAAATAAATAAATAAATAAATTAAAAAATCCCCGAGGGTCAGGGTACTAGAATACGTTTTAGTGGATCTCTTTCTCTTGGTGGCTAAGCACAACAAAACGGCAGGCTAATGTTAGAAACTTGACAGCGCACCTAAGCCCTTCGACGACGTTCACTGTCTGAGCTTCAG
>JACVVK020000762.1:127500-132500 GCA_018292915.2 Batillaria attramentaria
GCGACTGCTGCTTTTCGTGACAACGACGGTTCTGGCCGTGTGTCCGACATTTCTGGACATCCTGAGATGAATGGATGTAATGGACACGTGGTCTCGGAAAACAGTGTGGAAGACGAGCGTCCTGAAACCTGACGTTGTTGTGGACAATGAATTCGTGAAGTCTCATCCTGCTGAAGGCTCCGCCGCTGTTGTAACTATATCGGATGCTGCGACAGCGGGAAATGTGCCCATCACAGACACTGGACAAAACTTTGTGGCTGTCAAAGATTCTGCTGCTGATACAAACATTGAATCTGGCGAAACTGAAAAACGCAAAGTGTGTGATGACCATGATGGTGGTAGGCTCCGCGGTGAAACAACGCAATACAGACTCGGTGATGACTTGGACAGTGATAAGCTTGCTGAGACTGAGCAACACAAAGACTGTGATAACGTGACAGATACACAGGGTGACTCAAATCGCATGAGTTGTGATTACCATAGTGGAACGACCGAGTGAAACAGAAGGAAACGAAACCTGTGATGATGAACAAGTTGAGGGTTTGCACAGAGCAACGTAAAACAACACCCGTGGATGACAATAAGAACGATGCCACTCGGTGAAACCAAACAACGCAATATTCGTACTAACGATAATACGTGTGTTACAGAGGAACATTATGATAAGCAAAATGAGGCGCGGAGCAGTGATATTGAGAACGCTTGACAATACAACACAACGCAATATTCGCACTGACGATGGTAAATTTTGTGATGCAGATGAACGCCAAAACTGTGATGACACTCGTTCAGTCGTGCAACCTGTCTCCCAGTCTAAGTCATCGTCAGAGGCATATGATGCGCCATTGCCACACAGCTCAGATTCGGCCGAAAGAACTCTAAGGTCAGACAGAACCAGCATCGAAGAGTTACAGCAAACCGCAATTGCTGGTGCGTTTTCGCCACAAAGAACTGATCAGCAGGAACACAGCCATGCGAATGGAGTCCTACCTTCATGTCAAGGCAAAGTCCTGTAATGGAGTGATATTATGTATATGTATAACACTTAGAGAATATCTGGTGTGTTTGCTGGCGGGACATAATTATTTAAGCCTGTCAGCGTGTTGTTTTCTTTGTGTGTACGTGTGTGTGTATGTTTGATAGAGAAGGATTAGGCTCATTACACATGACATGTCCATTGCGTGAAGACTCAAGGATAAATTGCAAAATCGTTTTTACTCACAGTTTGACGAGAACTTTCGTTGGTTATGCAAGAGTACTCTCTCTCTCTCTCTCTCTCTCTCTCTCTCTCTCTCTCTCTCTCTCTCTCTCTCAGACTAATGTCACACGGGGATGGTTTTAGTTCGAACAAACAATGAAAACGTTCTAACACGACGTTTTGTGTGTTCCCTGAGTGACATACGCGCCCGTCGAATGCCATCTGAGCCTTGTTCTGAGTTTGTTTGGCGCCTTGAACGCCTTGAAGTTCGCCTAACGTGTTCCGCAGATTTGGCTGTGCCGACCAGTGAGAAGCGCCTCCCACAGGTTACGTGACCTTCAACCTCGCGGTTAAACTAGAACAGTCATGACTGCTCCAGTAAATTCCGAACCTGACCACTGACTTCGCATGCAGAAACATTGAGAGATTACTATCACTCTCACGAAGCTGCGTGGCACGTGAAATTATATCGAAACAGAAACGTATGACTTTGTGCTGTACATAGCATGGATCACAATTAATAGACGAACCTGCTCGTCAAGACCCAAGGCCAAAGCCTCCCCCCTTTCCTCTGGCGTGTATTGGCAAATCACAGTACGTCCATGGCGCCGTTTTATGGGAAAAAGGGGGTGATGTCAAGATGAAAGACGTTGATGTAATGGCCTTTTTCCTCAAATGATGTTAATACACTTACTGCTTTCTTTCCATGTTTCAGTCATATCAAACCACACGTCGTGCTTCCCACGTTGTAGTATCTGGCAAAAAGCTTGCCAGACCATGCCACGTGTTGTGCTCATTATGCCACGGGACGCGATCGGCTGAATTCTGTTGGCTCGGCACGTTTGACTGACAGGAGTGTATTGTCGTCCATTCAAGCTGTAAACAGCTCGCGTACCGCAAAGAAAGATAACTCACACTCTTGTGTTCGAAGCAGCCTTTAACCGTGTGACATAGAAACGGTGAACACGACCACAACAGTCGGTCGGTGGTCTAGTGGCTTAGGAGACTTCGTCACCAATGTGAGAGGTCGGGTTCGAGTCCCAATCGGGACAAAGAATTTTTCCTTCTCGTACGTGACACCATTCATTCGGCGATCCCTCTGGGTACTCGGCTTCCTCCCTTCTGCATTAGAAATGTTCAGCCCACAGAATTTGAAAACAAAAAAATGCAGTTCTAAATTCCGAAACTTAAATTGCTGAGCTGCCTCTTCGCACCACGTGATTTGTGATGTGTTCATTGTCCAGTGTGTGAAAGAATGCGTGTGGTTCACGTGAGCGTGCGGGTTGGGCTCAGCTCGCGGCGCATTGAGCCATGCAGTTACAGAAATTGGGTAAAGCGCCTACACAGTGCTCAGATATTATTATTATTATTGTTATTATTATTATTATTATTACATGTCTGTGCAATCTTGTTGTTGTTGTTGTTGTTGTTCCAGTCGTGTTAGATGTTTATTCGAGTAAAACGTCTCCCGTGTGACATCAGCTAGACACATACTCGACGAACAAGATGTTGAAATTATATGACGTAGGTTCACAAGGTGGACCTCAAAAATGGACTCCAGATCATCTGTTTCCATCAGTTTACTACGCAACTGTAGTACTGATTTCTGCTATTGTTATGGTGAATTAGAACACACATAATATTATGTAATCATCATGTCATGTTTTAATGTCTTATTCCAGTCATAGGCAGACGCCTTAGTCTGTAAGTACCATCTGTTTTGGAATCTCTGATAATATCATGAGGATAGTTACAACATTGTGCATATTCTGAATATTACAATACCTGCTGTGTTTAAAAGATTTAATAATGTATATCGAACAAACTCATGACTTCGCTGCGGTGTATGCAAATCCACGGATGTATCGGGATGTTTCGGAGTTGTTAATTATTTTTTTCTGTTGTTGTACACATCATTGACTTTGACCGATTTTCACCTTTCGAAACAGTGCGTGGGAAGTGACAACGTAATTCTATGATTGAATTCACATTTTAGAGGGACGTAACCACACCACAACACACACTTGTTGAAAAGAAACATTGCCAACGTTGAAAGATTAAGTCCTTTTCTGGAGTTTGAATATTGTGATCACTGCAATAATTATTCTTAAATAGCCAAAGTTGATCTGATGGCGTGGACAAGTTAAGCTGTGCTCCTTTGAAGGCCAAACAAAGAAGAAAGGAAGAACCAGCGGTTAAGGTCACATAGTACATTTCAGAAAATAATGTAATCTATGAACTCAGTTCCTACAAAGTAAGTTTGGGGGTTGTGCACCAGTTGCCTCACTAAAACAATCATAATTAGTTTATGTCTGCACGGATTTAGATTTGGCTTAGTGGAGTGTTACTTACTTAGGCCCGTCACCCCTACTGGGGTATAGGCCTCCTACAACAGTCCGCCAGAGTCCTCTGTCCTGGGCCATTGTCTCTAGTTGTCTCCAGTTGTATCCCATCTTCCTGGTGTCTGCCTCGAGATCGCGTCGCCAGGTGTTCCTCGGCCGTCCTCTCTTTCGCTTACCCTGGGTTTCCATGTTAGGGCCTGTCTGGTGGTGTTGGACGCTGGCTTCCTAAGTGCGTGACCAAGCCACCGCATCTTCTTCTCCGGATCTCGTCTTCAGCTGGCAGCTGGTGTGTTCTCTGCCACAGGTCTATGCTGCTGGTGGTGTCTGGCCAGCGGATCTGGAGGATTTTTCAGGAGGAATCTTCTAGTGGAGTGTTTGCACTTTGATTGTGCTCGAGTTTGCTGCAGTAAGAGCCTTCAAGGAACCGTTAATCTTGCCTGGTTTTGCACACAGGACCAAAACCGAAAAGAGTCAAAAAACGCTGGATATCGTGCGCGGTACGAAATGTGTTAATGTTTGCAGTCGATGAGTCACTTTGAGATAAGAAACATAAATCGAATATTCCATGTATCATTATGCGTGTGTCCCGGATGCAAATCTTTCGCTGATTCTTTTGGTAGTTACGGTACCGTTTTGAGATACCAGTAAAACTTTTTGACAAACATTGATGAATTTTTCCCCCGGGAAAATAAAAACCGAAGAGGGGACTTTGGAAGCTGCAAGGTAAAGAACTGTGTTTGTGGCAGAATTTGATCTTAGACCTACAGGTTTTGAAGTAGGTACCTGTTTGAATTGTTTTGTTTTTCGTTTCGATCGTGTACCATATGATCGTTTACTGACATTGCTTATGCCTTAAGAAAATTCTGTGTGTGGAAATTATTCTTGTGCACCATGCGTAGGATTTTGCAATTGCAATGGGAGCAACTTCACACCGACAGAAGTGTGCTGTTTCATTTTGTTTCTGTTCATTTATCTACAGCCCATCTATGCATTCATTTTGAAATGCGTCACCGAAATTCCTTGCCTTTCTTTGTCAGAAGTTCCATTCAAGTGATCATTCAGCGATCGTAATTCACAGATTTTTTTCTTTTTCATTGGTTTATTCATAGATGAATTATTACAGGCAATAAATTAAACTGGTTTTGTATGGTGTTATGTAGAGGAAACTTCAAAGACTCAATAATAACTGCTTAAATCCTAATAGTGTGAGTGACCCTCCCTACCCCCCCCCCCCCCCCCTGCACCGTGACAAAGTCGCCAGAAATGTTCAAAACAAACAAAGGTTTATTTTCAGTTGTTTTAAAACATTTACGCGTTTGACCTCCCTCTTTTAGAATGCGCCACGATTTTGTTGTCTGTTGTCTGACACAATGCTGAAGAAAAAATAATATAATGCTTATGAAAGGCTGGAGACCTCAAAGGGCTTCTTTGTATATTTCGATCGTCCGAACGTTTTATTT
>JACVVK020000762.1:137500-146520 GCA_018292915.2 Batillaria attramentaria
ATAGTGACAGCATGGCGGAAAGTGGAAAGCACAAAAGCATGCAATTGTGTTCTGCGCCGAATTGTTCAAATAACAGACAAATATAAACGGGGAAATACTTCTTTTGGTATTCCTGTTGAAAAACAAACTTTTTTTTTTTTCGCTTTCTTGTCAAAAAAAAAAAAAAAGACCTCAAGTGGTACGTGTGCATGCAGTGTAAACTAACAGTAAACACACGCGGCTGACGCAGATACAGCGTAATTTTTTTCCCTGACAACTTTACAAATCACGGTGACTTAAATTGTGCTAGCGTCTACCTGCATCTAAATTCAGAACACACACACACACACACACACACACACACACACACACACACACACACACAGAGAACAAAATCATCCGGCTGAACTTCATTCTAACCATTGTAAAACCATATCACAACATAGAATCTGCTGGATCGTCGGTCGCAGATATGATTAATGCTGAGTTAGCAGGAAGTATTCAGCGGATGCGTCCATCTTTGGATCTCTCGCACATTCGATCTTTCTGTGTTCCGTACTAGTTTTACTTGAACACATCGAACGAAATGCACTGCGTAGCCTACGTACAGCAGTGAAAGCCAAACTAGATCTTTCGTTCGTCCTCCGGAACTTTGAGAGTACTTATGTTTTCCATAGGCCTAAAACACATGCGAAATATATGGGGGGAGACCACCTGTCAGTCGCTGACATCTTCGTTTTTGTTTATTTTCTTAAAATGTTTTACGGCGGCTAGTGTAGGGTTGGGTCAAACAACTGCGTAGATCTGCGGGATGCGCGCTAATGCGCGCAGACAACTCTTACGCGTTGTCCCTCAAAGGGAGGTAAGTGAACTATCTTTATGTTTCCAAGATCTTTGCATTATGCTTCTGAGTGTGAGTCAGTGGCAAAAACGAAACCCACTGAAATTTTCGCTTTCCACATGTCAAGTTGTAGAGACTCTTGCGAAAAGATACTGCATTTCGATGCAAAATAATTTCTAGACCATCCCAGAACATGCTGGTGCAGTAACGTCAGTAGATTACGTCACCTTGGAGAGATTTCGAGCCTTCCAGTAAGTTGAGTAAATGTTCTAGATCTGACCTGTTCAGTACGTAAGCAGCCCTGCACAGCGTTCTGGATTCTTCTTCTTTCATGAATTTGTTCTCCGCGCATATTCTGTTCATAAAGTATTGGAGTTGTAGTCTGTTGTATCCCGTATCATCTCTGCGAGTGCACGATGATGGCGACATAGCATAAGTAAAATACAACACCACGTCTCCAAACAGAGGAATTCCGAAAGAAAGTGGCGAGACACCCCCAAGAAAAAAACAGCATCACGTCAATCAAACATGACGCACTTACTTTACGTCAGTGCGCGTGCGTCTCTTCTTCGATGTTTGTGAGGCGTGTGGCTTGCAGAGGAAATGTGCTGTGAGTACAAATTTTCGAGTCAACTGACGATAACGGCTGCAGTGAATTTTTCTAATTTTTTTTGTATATTTTTTTATGGCACCCCAGGCTCATTATCTATGTATAGTAGGAGCGATTTTGAGATCTAAAGTGTGTTCACCAGCACTTTCATCAGGTACGGCTTACGCCAAAAGTATAAAAGCGACAACCTCCAAAATTCACTTAGTTGAGAGTCCGTATTCATGCTATCTATGTCCAAAAAATGGAGTGGTTTAGGTAAATATTACGCCTTTAAACGCCAGAAAGCCACATTTTCTGAAAAGGGCGAGAACTCACAAATCATGTGTGCAATCGTACCTGGGTCGGGCCTTCTATTCAACAATCTTGATTCATTTAGAAACCCCAAATTTGAAATCGATCGGTTCAGTATTTTCGGAGAAATAGGCATCTGAACTGGGTTCACATGCAATGTCAACTCAGGCTCGGTTTACATGAAAACTATAAGAGCGACCATTTTCTAGTAGTGACTCTGTTCAGAGTCCGTATTCAAGCTATCTACTGCCAAAAAATTGAGTGATTTAAATAAATATTACGCCTGTACACGAAAGACAACCAACTTGTCTCAAAAGGGCGATAACTCCCAAATCACGTAAGCAATCATCACACGCTTGAATCGTCTAATGTAACATTTTGATATATTTGGATACCCCAAATTTGAAGCCATTCGGTTGAGTATTTTCCAAGAAACGGGCCTGGACACAATTCACACACGCACACACGCACACACGCACACACGCACGCACACACGCACACACATCCGCACAGACGGCACTCACTGAGGAGGAGAAGTGCGTTCGGAACACCATACGCGTCAGCATCGATGACGCAAGTTTTCTTACGTCATTGTCAGAGTTACACTTGCAAAATCGTCTCTGCGGGAGATCGGCAGTGACGTGCGTTTGTACCACAGATGCTTGCCTATGAACGTGGAAATTTTAGCCCGTCCTATTATGTTGTTTCCATTACTATGGAAACAACATAAAAATCGGGGAACCTGTTCAAGATGATTTCTAATGAGTATCTTTGAGCGCAGGTATGACAGCTGGAACCTACATAATTATGTGCCACTCTTCTTCGCTTTTTGTTTTAAACTACTTTATTGTGCGGATCCCGGATAGCCGAATGGTAGAGCGTTGGAATTTCAATGTTCGGATTGTGAGTTCGAATCCTGACTGGGGCCAAATATTTGTGCAGGCCTTTTTGTCGTTGCCCCGCCTTTGATATCACCCAAACAAGGTGGAAAAGGACGTTAAACTCCCAAACACCCACCCAGCCTACTACTCGGGCTACCTCCCGCGGGGGAAGCGCGTCGCCTCGGCGCAGAGCCACCCAACGTACCTGTCCTTTTTGTTATTTTGCTGGGTAAGGAAAGCCGGATTACCCGGAGAGAAACCCCTAATGAGCAGCCAGGCAAAACCAGTATCACGTATCACAAGCTCGACCTGGACTCGAACACACGCTTCATCGCCATGACAGCTGTGACGGGCGTTCAGTAGCGCACCTGTTTAGGCAGGACGCGCCACCTCGTAGACCAACTTTAACACACTGAATATTCTTCCTTTTTCTTCTAGGCCAAATTCTTAAGTCTGCACGAGATTGTGGTTGTCGCTTGCTTACTTTTCGTCACGTACACAGAAACAACGGCGGTCATAGCAACGATGATGGACGCGACCAAGAATATTATTGGTGACACCGGAAACTCGTCATGGTCAACTGGTGGCGTTCTCTTCGTGACCATAGCTGCACACAGACACAGACAGAAACGACTTCAGCTCATTGCTGCTCTACACATTCATAGTTATGAAGCAATGAATAAAACTACACACATAACGTGCTACATCTAGGCAGACTTACTGACATCTAGAGTACTGAGAAAAACCTCTTCGGAAAACTACAAGTTCCCCCGGAAGTTACGAGAAACTGCGGTAAACAGGAAACCAAAGAAAGCTAAAGACAAAAATAACAAACGACATGTTGTCCACCATAACTGCTGCAGATGATCGTGGTTCTGTTACACACACACACACACACACACACACACACACACACACACACACACACACACACACACACACACGCACGCACACACACACACACACACACCACACACACACACACTGGCACACCACACACACACCACACACACACACACACACTGGCACACACACACACACACACACACACACACACGCACGCACACACACACACACACACACACACACACACACTGGCACACACACACACCACACACACACACACACACACACTGGCACACACACACACACACCACACACTGGCACACACACACACACACACACACACACACACACACACACACGCACGCACACACACACACACACACACACACACACACACACACTGGCACACACACACACACACACACACACACACACACACACTGGCACACACACACACACACACACACCACACACGCACGACACACACACACACACACACACACACACACACACACACACACACACACACACACACTGGCACACACACACACACACACACGCACGCACACCACACACACACACCACACACACTGGACACACACAACACACACACACACACACACACACACACACACACACACTGGCACACACACACACACACACACCACAACACACACACACACACACACACCTATTGATTTCAAGTGCACAAAAATTCAGTAATTAGTAAACACAAGAAGAGAAGAATAAAAGAATAAAAGGGCAGGCGAACAGTCGGCATGCAATTAATCAGACGAGAGAGAGAGAGAGAGAGAGATCAACAGACAGATAGACAGACAGACAGACATTTAAACGAGCAGGCAGACAGACTGAAACAAAGCCAGAGAAAGAACAGACGGACCTGCCGTATGAGAACTTGTCCCGCTGGGCTGTCCACTGTAAAGGAAAACGAGCACTCACTTAAATGCTACCATTCTCTAGTGTTCCTATTAATTTATGTTCGTGCTTTTCTTGCCTCTCATCAAAATCTGTGAAAGATAACTGTTACAAGTGAATTACTTACGCTCCAGCTGTTGCAGAGACGAGCGAAATCAGAGTTGTGAACCAAAGTGTACAAGGCGTGAACATGACGTCGTTTTGTTCTGTTGTTTGTCGGCCCTAAAGCAGACCTACACACACACAAACCAGTACATCAGAAGTCCACGATCAGTTAGTGTGGCTCAGTCGGCATTGCTCGCCCGTTAGGGAGTGCAAATGTATACCAGTCATGCGCAGGAGTGGCAAATAAACTCCAGTCGTCCACTAACGACTGTATCCCCGCAACGCGGGAGGGGGTGCGAATGTACTCCGGGTCTGGCGAGGTGAAGTCACGTGGCCGCTGGCTTCGTTCTACGACATTACTTCATGCGAAATATCGACGGAATTGACTGGTATACATTTGCACCCCCTAACGGGAACTGTACCAACTGAGCGTTAGTGGGGCACTTTGAGAATCTGAACTGTTGAAGAAATAAAGACTTAATCTTCATTAGTGCTTTTGAGGCGGATTCAAAGAGGAAGAAGAACTCTTTTTGCATTTTTAATAATGGGAGGGAAAAAAAGGGGGGGGGGGGCAATTGAAATATCTGCAGTAATGCATGGTAATGATGACACGTGTATAGAGAAATATGATCGACTTACGTGATGCGCAGAATTCAGAATCGACAATACGGTCGATCTACAGAACACTGCTCTGCTCCAGAGTTCAGGTCTGAAAACCGTGACCAGAGATTATTACGTGTGAATGCTGAAGAGCAAGGATATGAAATTTGTGCATGCATGTATATGAAACATGGCACGGTTTCAGGATCAGGATCGGGAAGAATTTTATAATCATCTTATGACGATTCGTAGCCATGACAAATGCGCTTGTGACTAACACCCTCCCATACTTCTTAGGCAAAGAAAAAAGTCTGTTTCTGGTTTTACTGAAAAGAAAAGATCACGGTATTTTCTGAAACTGACTTGCGCTCACAGCTGTAGTATGTATGTATGTATGTATGTATGTATGTATGTATGTATGTGTGTGTGTGTGTGTGTGTGTGTATGTGTGTGTTGTGTGTGTTGTGTTGTGTTGTGTTGTGTTGTGTTGTGTTGTATGTTGTGTGTGTGTGTGTGTGTGTGTGTGTGTGTGTGTGTGTGTGTGTGTGTGTGTGTGTGTGTTGTGTGTGTGTGTGTGTGTGTATGTTATTTTCATTTATCTCTAATTCTAGGGTTATATACTTCATTCATATATTTATTGACTGACTTGCGCTCACTTCTGTTTTTTCATGTATCTATTATTCTAGGGTATTTACTTATTAATGACTTGCGCTCACTGCTGTATGTATGTATGTATGTATGTATGTATGTATGTATGGCGGTGGGAAAAATACAATCCTATCGATTGTTTTTCTTGCCTCAGATCAGATCTAATGACCTGCACAGCTTTGTTATCAGCATGTCAGCGGATATCCCAAACTTCACGAGCAACCTGTCTTTGGGGAAGTATGAAACAATTGAATGTGTAATCAGTCCTCTAGGGAGAGGTCTGGATTTCCCTAATATTAGCATACTAGCATTGTTTACAGTGAGTTGTGTGTGTGTGTGTGTGTGTGTGTGTGTGTGTGTTGTGTGTGTGTGTGTGTGGTGTGTGTGTGTGTGTGTGTCTGTGCCTGTGTGTGACAAGCAATTTGAATGTCCCTGTACACCACCGAACAGCAACCCCATTCCCCTCCTAGTCCGCTCCTCTGTCGATTAAAAAGGACAGCAATGATAACAAATTATACATAGTATTGAACTACTCCGAATACTATTACATGTACTACTGATGATGATAGTACATGATTATGATACTACTTTACACACTCTCTCTCTCTCTCTCCTCTCTCTCTCTCTCACACACACACACACCACACACACACACACACACGCCACCACGACCACAACCAATAAACCCACTGTTTACACCATCAATACAGCAAACAACACCCTAATTATTTTTTTCAATTTCATTTTTGTCCCAATTTGGGCAATTTGTTATTAAGCAGCTTCACTAAACACACATCACAGACCTCAACTACTAAATACATATAAGATGCCCCCCCCCCCCCCTTCACACACATACACACATACACCCCCCCCCCCTAACACACACACACACACACACACACACACACACACACCACACACACACACACACATGTATATATAAAAGTCATCAGCACATCACATACCTTAAGAACTTCATCATTTGAAAACAAAATCAGCATTCTTACGACAACTACCCCCTTTGCTACTAACATATTCAGCGAGACTTTGGTTTCTGTATGTTTATTGTGTACAACCGACTTTTGACAGTGCCTTTGTTCTACATTAACTGCAATTTGTCTGTCACGACGATGTACACAAGGTGTAGTTCTTGTACGGTGTATGAAGCTCACGCTGTGCAAACGTAGAGAGAGAGAGAGAGAGAGAGAGAGAGAGAGAGAGAGAGAGAGAGAGGTAATTACGCTTCACACAACAATAATAATAATAATGACTCTTGGCAGGGTTTTTTTTTCTATTTCAACAAAACAAAAGTATACATGTATGTATTTCTTTATACATATAATTACGCACAGTTTCCGACTATTTTACCAATGCGGGAAGTATGAGTAGATACACATTTCACCATTGCAAGAATTATGAATATCTACACGAAAGGACAAAGCGCGGTCCACTGGTCCTCCAGGTTGGGGGTTAGGCATCGGGCTAACAGCCCGGTCCGTAATGAAATAGCCTTGTTACAGAAACGCCAACAAGAATTTTAAGGGATCTTTCGGCCCTGGAGAGGATGGATCTCCAGCTGGAGATAGTATGAAGCCCGATGGCGAAAGCCGGACACGTCCAGAAACCACCGAGCCGACGACCATCATCTCAACCAGGACCACCATCACCATTGGAACGTCCGGACCATGTTCGAAGCCGGCAAAACTACTCAAGTGGCCGCCGAGATGAGGAACTCTGGCGACGCGACCTGGAGGCGGATGCCAAGAGCATGGGATACAGCTGGGGACAGCTGGAGAGACTGGCCCATAACGAGAGGCCTGGAGAACTCTTGTCGGCGGCCTATGCCCCAGAAGGGCAAAGGCGAGAGTGAGAGAGTGAGTGAGTGACACGAAAGGATGATGGATGATGATGATGATTGATGATGATGATAATTCACAAGAAGCATCAGAACAGTCTGTCTCTCAAGCGATACAGTATTACTGTACACCATACCAAATTACCGTACACAATACACATATAGCGAATATATAGGCATCTTGAGGTCCCGTGTATTTGTGTCTTCGCCCACACAAAGACTGGTATGGTATGGTATGCTATGCTATGGTATGCTATGCTATTGGTTCGCGTTTTTACCCCCCCCCCCCCCTTTTAAACTGCGCAAAGACTATGTTGTCTGCGGACACTTACAGAAAACTGAAGAAATATAATAATATGCTTCATTGTTCCGTGACCGTCGGAATTAAATTTCATTCTCTTTGAGTTACGAGTTGCGTGTACATAATATATGCAGAGTGTTCAAGTCTCGCAACATTATACAAAGTGTGACATCGAGTAGTGCTTGTCACTCCGCGATTACTACGCACTGTTCTCATACACAGGATTGTGACGTCGCACCGGACCCATAGCGATGTAGTCATCTTGGTATTCATCATTCCCCTCTCCGCCGGATCCGCTGATCTCGCAATCGCCTGACAAACCAACAGCATCAAAGCGTGTAGGCACCATCACTACCAGCCTCTGGATTCTCTTCTCTTGGCCCAAGTTGTGTAGTCGCTGGAGTCGCCTCCCTGCCCTAATAACCTCAGCGGCGTGTAGTGGTCTCCAGCAGCCGCTTCATCTCTGGGATTCAGATGGGTGTAGTTCGACGCCTCTCCTGGGTCCGTGTTCCCGATGTCTCCAGACGCTGTAGCGTTCACCTGGGCACGAGTGGGGAGCACTGTTCATCCGAGGGTGAGGTTCCAGGTAGCCGTCTGATGCGACTCTTGGGTTCCGATGTTCACCTGCAACATGAGAGAATGGCACCTGACAGGTTATTTGTGGCAAGAAACACTTATGAGATCAGATCAAATGGAAGGCGAGATGGGATAGGAGCGGGGCAACATGAGATAAGCAGGCCATGTGTGAAAGGAAAGAAGTGAATGTAAATGTGCAACTTGAGACAATGTAAGGCACGTGAGAGACAAGCGAGAAGCGGCACGGAGTAGAGAAAAACTCCATCGGGAAATGCAAAACAGTGACATACACCTGCCCAAATCACGGCCAAAAATGACTTGTTCTCTTTTGACTACGCTGATTTTTCTTGTTATTGTTTTGTTATTATTGTGGTGGGGATTTTTGGTGTCGTTTAAATTTGTTTTAAAAAAATCAAAAAAAATCGTAAACGCAATAAAAATCGAATCGAACCTTCTTAAAAACAAACCTGTGTTTTCCGAGACATTGACGTCCTCGATGTCGCTGTAGTTGTGTACACTGTGAAGTGACGGTATCCCTGGCCTGGATGGAG